>CM076580.1:39483489-39782152 GCA_034641835.2 Pinus albicaulis | reverse complement strand
GTTACTGCCCAAGGCTGGCAGGTGACTTTAATATTTTCAACAGCATTATCGTCTGGTTCCAACTGTCCGTTATTTAAAATAGCAATTTTTACAAGTTTCTTCACAAAACTGGAATCTCAGTGATATACAGAAATCGAAACAGAAACAGTTTTGATGTAATGAAGATTGCAAAACTATCTGCTAATGCTCTTCGAAGAAATCTGTGAGCTTTATTTATCATGGAGATTCTAGATTTAAAGCCACCCTGGAACCATGATCTGTAATCAATGACTTTAACGCATTATCATCTAGTTCCAACTGTCCATTATTTAAAATAGCACTTTTTACAAGTTTCTTCACAAAACTGGAATCTCAGTGATATACAGAAATCGAAACAGAAATAGTTTCGATGTAATGAAGATTGCAAAACTATCCGCCAATGCTCTTCGAAGAAATCTGTGAGCCTTATTTATCATGGAGATTGTAGATTTAAAGCCACCTTGGAACCATGATCTGTAATGAATGAATTTAACGCATTATTGTCTGGTTCCAACTGTCCATTATTTAAAATAGCGCTTTAATGATAATGTCCGATGTATTATAGAAACTAGAGCAGATGCATGTTGTACCATCCGCTAATGCTATAATGGTTTGTCTGCATTATTCATCATAGAGATTCAAGGTTTAACACCAATCAATGACTTTCATGCGTCCCCATCACACTCCAACTGTCCATTATTAAAAATACTTCTTTAAAAACTTGACTATGTGCACGATGTACATTTCGGTTTTCGACGTTATGCTGAATGGGAATGTTGTGCTGACGTGTGGAAATAAAGCTGAATAGGAAAAATGAATAAACCGTCGGCACTTCGAACTTAAATATATCTAAACACGCAGCCTTCAGTAGTTCACTTCTGCCCGGCAATCAGTTGAGAAGAAAATGGGCATCCATTCCCTATGTCGTCGCTATATCTTTATTTAATAATTTTATTCAAATGCTTATGTGTTCCCATTTTTTTAAAGGGAATTTTGTAATCCGTCCCTTGGATAATATGATATTTTATTTCTTCATGTAAGCACAATATTATGAGATGCGTTAGAGGTGATCCATTTTGTGACGTAGTCATCGACTCATCTCTCGATGAAATGAGATTTCTATGCGATACGTGGAGATAATTTACAAATTTGTAAATTATCTCCACGTATCGCATAGAAATCTCATTTCATCGAGAGATGAGTTTTCGACTATTCTCGACATGGGAGTATGCCACAAAATGGATCACCTCTCTCAAATTTGAAAACAACATAGAACTAGCAATTGCACCAGATGTTGCAAAGGAAACGCCGTAAGGTATAAATTCAAATTAATAAACAAAATGTTATTCAGTTGTCTTAAATCATAAGCAATAATTTCATGGGAGATATTAAATCTTTGAAAGCATCCATTGCCACTGGTATATCTATGAAGTGTTAAAAATAATGAGACAACTAAAATATGATGCTTATTAGGTTTATTTGGAAACAAAAAGGTTGTTTAGTTAGATTGTGTTGTTTTAGTAAGTAGCCATGTTGCAAATTTGAGCTCATCACCTAAAAAATAAATCTTCACGGTTCTAAATGCATCTAAAATGATATATCATGCTAAAGAGAGTGGCTATAGAGGTACTGCTTCCAACATAAGCAAGGTAATCATGCCCTTTTTCATATCGACCTCTAGAAAAGTTTATTTCATAATATGGCTAAATGTAGTGGACAATGTACAATTTTTTCCCTTCGAGTGTCTATAATATTATTCTCTGCCAATTTTGAAGAATGTATAATATCATCCAGAAATTCTATGAACAAAATGTTGGATACCTATGAACAAATCAACTGCTCCATCCTTTTGGTTGCATTACCCAAGATAAATACTGATCGGTACTTTACATGACATAAACATTATAGATCCTCTAAAAGGGGACTCCGTTTTTGTGAAGTCTCTTAATGGGCTCAAAATATAAATGAAAATGTTAACATTCCACTTTTTAAACTCCCTTTGCCATGTATGGAGCATGCTTTTTGGAGCAATGATTAATAGTTTGCATGCTGGAAATAAAGTAAGATAACTTTTGTAGGAAAATTATAATCATTGAGTAATTTATAGAGAAAAAATCACTAATAACTACAAGTATAAGACATGCTACTAATTCTTCTAAAACTATATAAATGTATATAGTTTCCTCAAAATTATATATTAATTTTAAAAATAAAATAATTACCAACATGGCCACGGCAACTGGCGTGCACTTCCCAAGCAAGAAGGTCAGTCTCATGGATTTATTCGCGTTGAATATTAGGATTTTGTGAATGAATAAAAATGGTCTGTAAATCTAATTATGGCGGTTTCATGTTGCAGGGCTTGTGCGATGTGGAAAATTTGTCGCCTGCGGTGGACAAACTACCTAAGACCCGACATCAAAAGAGGGAATTTTAGTCCAGAAGAGGAAGATCATATCATTAAACTGCATGGGCTCATAGGGAATAAGTAAGTTTAAAAATGTCCGTTCTCCACAAATTCTCATAAATTAATATTCACTCTTGCAATTTGTTGATTATTTTTCTATAATGCAGATGGTCTACTATTGCTTCGTACCTGCGAGGAAGAACCGACAATGAGATCAAGAACGTGTGGGGCACCCGTTTGAAGAAACATCTTGCGAATATGAAAGCCAAGTCGGTTGCAGTTGACACACAGTTAAAAAGAACTTTACATTGATGACGATGTGCTTCAGCTGCGATGACTTTGGAATTCTCTAGAGACGGTTCGAATTAATAAGTTCTAGTTCCTGCAACTGCAATGGTGCCTGGCAGATCCAATGCATCGACAGTAAGCAAAAGGTATATATACTATAAGAAATATTTTATATATAAACATGATTCTCTTAAGACAAACCACCATAAATCGGTGGAAACTCTGTGATCCAGTGTCAATGGTTAATGACCACACGAACCTCACCGTGTATGCATCTTTAAATCGAAAATTAGGCAGCTTCATTTTCTCTGTTGTTGCTGCGTAAGTCCTCCTGAAGCTCCTAATTTTTTCATACATTTGCTGGTGAGATACATGAGCATGCTGAATTGAATCTTTAACAATTTCCAGAATCCGTTTGACATTGGCGGGGAAGTGTAAGTCCTCTTTAATAGAGTCCAAATAGGCTTCCATGATTGTCACATTATCTTTCTTTGACCATACCAACGCCTTTATTTTCTGCTTTGTCTTCTCCCTACAGGATTCCTGCGATTTCTTTATTTTCTTGGCCGGGCGACTAGAATCATCCATTTCTTTGTGCTCCAAATTTCGTTAGAAGAAGCGGACAGGGATTGAACAACGCGATGCAAAGTGGCAGAGTGAAGTTTGAATAGAAAAATAAAGAAAAAAACAAAGAAGAAGTTTATTCTAAATAAATGAAATATAAAATCTTAGTGAAATTACTGTATCAGAACAGTAGTTATTATTTAAATCACCAGTAATCTATATATGAGTGACATCAATATAAACATTCGCAGAGATATCACAATTTCAATCAATTCTGTTGTACTTCAGACTTGAAATTCGCAGAAAGACAGAATGAATAATAGCATCAGCTAGCGCGAGTGACCAGAAATAGGAAAAGGTGTATTGAATTTATTAAAGATCAGTGCGTCCAGAAGAAAACGGAGGAGAAAGATCGGAAAACGGACACGTCATTCATTGGGCAACATGAAAAATGAATGCTGCTACGTGCTGTAGTGCCTGGTGTGTCCTGGTGTGGTGTGGTGGTAGTGGTATACTCTTGGAATGTCGTTCGGTGTGCGAAATCCATTTAACGATTGGAATTTAGAAAGAAATGTCACTTTTATCGCCAAAAAAAGATGCAGAGTGTAATACTTATATCGCCCGGTGCTCCGACATGCATTACAGGAGGGGAGAAGTTCGTCCGCAAGCACTTGTCAAATTGGATCGTTCCTGCCACTCTGCTGCCACTTTCAGCTTTTAACGAATAATGTTCACGGGTGTGAAAATTTTGAGCATATCACTCTGTTACATCTGTAACTGCATGCCAAGTCATTAGAAAAAACCATTACCAACTAATTTACACAAAATTACAAAATTAGGGTATTTAAATTTACGAGCTCTTTGCCTTGCCACAATGTTTTTTTTTCAGAGGGAAAAAACGCTGTTTATTTATATGAATAAACAAACAGTACATTACCAACAAAGATTGTGCTTCATAGAAACATCGAACCAAATGTATAGGGACAATCATGCCAAGAAAGCCAAATGAGATTTATATGAATAAACAAACAGTACATTACCAACAAAGATTGCGCTTCATAGAAACATCGAACCAAATTTGCATAAGAGAAGATTTGTTCAGAATTATTCGAAAAGTTGCCCAGATCATTACATAGTCTAAAAATGTCAAATGAAAGAAATAGAGACTAAAAGCCTTGCCACAATGTTATCAATACCCTCCCTTCCACCTTCAAAACCCTTAAAAAATTTAATTGGAATCCAGGAAAGTAGGCAAGTATAAGGACAATCACGCCAAGAAAGCCAAATGAGATTTGGCGAGTGCAGCCTCAAAATGCAATCCAAGAGATGACCTTCGGTCTCGAGAAGCTGAAAATTAATGACACCAAGACCATGTAAACATTGACAGTCTATTGTAGAGCTTCATCACGTAGTTCCAACAAGTGGGGATTCCTCTGGTACCATGACAACATTTGTGAGCTCAACTCGTCTCGTTCGGAGCTCTGCCCTTCGAGAATCATCCTACTCCAAGTGCTTCCGTCATAGCCTGTTCATTCTAATGCAGAAACTGTAAACTGTCGTAACTGTCGCTCTTTCAATCAACGACTCATTTTGACTCAATCGTCTAACAAGAGATTGGATGGCAAATATTAAGACAGACAGGCACTCAGCAAAGTTGTTTTCAAATAAATACGCCTTACGGCGTAACAAGAATCTCACAAAATGGATCACCTCTATCAAACATGCTGATAACATAGAAAAAGAATGGTCATATCATAAAGGAATTAGTTAACGCATCTCATAATATAGTGCATGCATGAAAAAACAAGTGTGGCAGATGGATTAGTTAAGAAAGAAGTCAGAAAGGTAGGGATGCCAACTCTCGTAATATGTCCCCTAATGTCAACCAAATTTGTATCAATTCTTTATCTGTTTCATTCCAGCAAATAACCAAATCAATTACGAAGTTCATTTTTATGTCTAGAATACGAAATCTAGTGTCAATAGCATTGCTTTCTTTGAAATCTAGTGTCAAAAACATTGAGTTCTTTATTCACGATGAGAAACCTTGATATTCCTTGTCCTTAAAGAATCATACCAAGATAGGGAGAAATATCATAGAGATCCACAAAGAAAGAAACGTCTATCATGAGTTGGTGTTAACTTAATTTGCTGGTGTTAAATTAGCTTTCTAAGATGACATCATTATAGATCCTCGAGACGAGTTCGAAACTGTAGTCGAGAATTGTTTCTATGTGTTAATCAATATTGCACCTCTTACATATAACAATATCTTAGCGAGAAATCGATCAATTAATAATTCACTTATCAATTAACAATGAAAATACTTACCTATAGTAATCCATTGAGGGCATGTTAATTGAGGTGGAATGCACATGCTTGCGATCGTTAAACTTGCAATCGAATTCCCTTGGAACTTACTTAACATGTACTTCCTTTCACATTCAAGTATATTGTTGCAGCTTTGACATTTACAAGTTTCAAACAAGTGCTGGAAATTAAGCCCAACCATCATAGTAAATGAACTAGCAGTAGCCATACCTCAGTTAGTGTTTTTGCAGGTTGTAGATTGGGTGTGCAAAGAATAACAAGTTATGAGGAAAGGAAAAATACCCATTCCGCAACAGATTTAAATAATCAAAGTGAAACATAATTAAATGCATGGTTATTAAATGAGCATGGGCAAATATTTAATCCGCAAGATTTATTTTAGCTCACGCAACTTTTGTAATTTTCAAAAAGTGATGTCCAGCATGTGTGTGTGAGAGTAGAGAGCAAGTCATGAATTAAATGTGTTAGATATATATATTGTTTTTATTTCTACATGTATGTGTGTGTGAGAGTAGAGAGCAAGTGAAGTAGATTGTTGTGTAATGTGGCGGATGTAAGTCTGGAAAGACAAGTGGAGAAAATCGAGGAGCAAATTTTGGTGGGTGCGTGAAAACAATTTTTTCTGTTTGTTACTCTGCAATCGTGGTGAATGTAAATCCAAGTTAGAAGTCTTGTTTTACTTGTGAAAGAGCCCCAACCTCCATATGATAATGTAGTTCATGTGTTGAAGTTTTAATATAAAGTTTGATATAGTATTGGAATTTTCACGAATGTGTTTTACCGCAACACTCTATTTTACTCTGTTTCACTGTGAGTAAAATTAGTTGAGTATCTTTGCTCCTCTCTATAGTTGTGATTTTGATCTTCGCCACTCTGTATTAAAATGGAGATTTATTTGAATTGATTTCCGTAACTAAGTGGTATGGATTAGGTGGATTCCACAACTCTGTGTAAACTTATAAATGAGTTGTCTTGGTTAAAGTAATTTCTGCAACACTATGTGAACTCGTGTGTTGAGGGAAAAGCATTATTCCTCTGTGTCTTTCAAACTTTTCTAACATGAAGTCGAAGTGGGTTTAAAATCTTAGTAAAAGATATTGTTTTTTATGAGGAGTTAAAAGAAGTTATGAAAATGTGATAGTTTTTTATTGAGGAGTTAAAAGAAGTTACGAAAATGTTTGTGGAATGTATTCTCGAGCAGTGAGAAAGTTTTCACGCAGTAAGAAAAGTTTTACACGGTGAGAAATTTGTTTACATAGTAAAAATGGCAGCAACAAAAACAAGCTTGACTAATCCACAAATACCACAACTTAATGGAAAAAATTATGATTATTAGGCCATTATAATTAGAGCCCTATTTGATTCACAATATATATGGAAGCTGGTGGAACAAGGTTTCCAAAAACCAGCAGATGCAGCAACATTGGCTGCTTTGACATCAACAGAAATAGATGTGTTGAGAGATAACAAGAAGAAGGACAAAAAAACCCTCTTCTATCTCTTTCAAGTAGTGCATGAGAGTATATTCCAAAGGATTGCAGTAGCAACAAAGTCTAAGGAGGCATGGGATATTCTTAAGATAGCCTATCAAGGCATGGGGAAGGTGAAGACAACAAAGCTACAAATGCTAAGGAGAGACTTTGAAACTCTCTGTATAAAAGAGTCTGATAACATAGACTCATTCTTCACACATGTGATTGGGTTGGTCACCCAGATAAGGTATCATGGAGAGACAATTGAGGAAAGAAGAATAGGAGAGAAAATATTGAGAAGTCTACCCTCAATATTTGATGTCATCATAGTGGCAATAGAAGAGAAGAAGGATCTCTCAATATTTTCAGTGGATGAGCTTTGTGCATCCCTGATGTCTCTTGAACATAGAATAAACAGAATGGTGAACTCCTCATTGGAGAATGCATTCAAGAAACAGATGTATTTTAGTCAAGTTAGAGGTCGAGGAAGATCAAACTACCGAGGAAGAGGAAGAAGCCCACACAGAGGTGGAAGAATCAGCCCTGCAAGCACAAGTGGAAGGGGCAGCAATCAAAATCAAAGTGAAGCTTCAAGCCATAATCAATCACATGGAAAAATGTATGACAAATCCGAAGTCCAATGTCATTATTGTAAAAATTATGGAAATTATGCCAATGAATGTAGAAAGAAACAAAATTTTTGAGATTCAACAAGATGATGAGATTAGTGAAAATTAAGCACCTTCACTAAGTGGGGCCCGTAGGCTATTTTTAGGTGTATGTCTATTTTTAGACATGGTGAGCATATTCTATAAGTTGCAGGATGCTATTTGTAGATGGTTGATCAAGTTGGAAAAATATATGAAATTCTATTTTTAGAATATTGGACGAAGTCTATTTATAGATCGTCAATCTAAAAATAGATGGATGTCGATTATTATTAGCTCTTAATAATAATTCGACAATAAACATCAAATTGTTCTATTGGAGAACTTTATTTCAGTATACAGATTTGGAAAATCAGTGGGCTGAAGGAATACACAAATCCTAGGGTTTACTGGTGGTTCATGCATGAGGACTCAGTTAGAACTGAAGTGAAAAAGTTATGACAAAGTTGGAAGAGTAGTTATAAGAGTTGTTATTTAGTTTAACTCAGTCAATGGAGTTAAACTCAGTTGAGCTAGTTGTATCTAGTCTAACTGAAAGATACACTAATGAGAGTTAAGTGAATTAATTAGTTAATTAATTCACAACTACTAAATCACTAACAACTGAACAGAAACAACAGTTAACTATAGTGCATGTCAGTTCCGGTGGAGGCCCGAAGGAGAGATAGGTGAAAGGGTGAGATGGACTATCCATTGTGACTATAGTGATGCATTCAATGCATCAGACACACATTGGACTTTCCAATGAGGATTGTGCAGTCAAGAAAAGGTAGATTCGAATTCATTTGAGGGTCTTCTTCACCAGGGATTGCGCAATGGAGGCAGGCTGTCAGGTGGCGAGAAATTGATATATTGAGATGCAAATTTCTGCATGACAGTGTGTAATGATTGTTGATTGTACTGAGAGCTTGATGTACTAAGCTTTGTATGAGATTATTACATGATTCTATTGATATACATAATATGATAGTTAGGGCTTTTAGCTTTAAGCTTTCTCGTTAAACAACTGTGTTATGTGCGACTGAATTTATTCACATGTGTTTGCAATTAGTTTTAAATTTTTGCAAGTTTAATTAGTGGAAGGATTATGTATTTAGCAAGAAGATAAATATTTTTAGATCGTGAGGATGTGGTAATACATCAATATTAATAAATTTCTACATGGTATCAGAGTAGTTTTGATTATTAGAGATTCAAATTGTGGATAATTGTTGAGTTTTGTGCTGGTGGACAATGGAAATTTTCTGCAGAAATTTCTTGGTGTGATAGTTGAGTATTCATTGAAATGTCTTTCAATGGGTTGTGATTGGAGTATGCCCTTGATGGCAGCTCGAATTACATATCCTAGAAGGATAGGATGGATGTGGTGCTTGAAGATAATTTACTGAAGGAGTTCATCGATAGCGATGTTCCTAAGCCTGGTTTTAGCGATGTTGCATTACTTGATGCATGGAAAAAGAAGGTAGCAAAGACAAGAAGAATTCTATTGGAAGGTGTAAAAGAACATATTGTTTCAAGGCTTCATGGGAAAGCCACTCCATTTTCACTGTGGAAGGATTTGATAGATCTTTTCCAAAGCACCAGCGACCAGAGGAAGTTGGCGCTGAAAGATAAGCTCAGAAAAATAAAAATGGAGAAGGGCGACAGTATTCCAAAATATATCACAAAGTTTTTCCATTGTAGGGATGAATGGGGAAGTGTGGGGATTAGTGTTGTTGATGATGACTTGGTGAGCTTGGCTCTCCTTGGGCTTTCGAAGAGTTGGCATAACTACGAAGACTATGTCAATGGACGAGAGAAAATGCCGAGTTGGGAGCGACTTTGGTCGGATCTTGTGCAGGAAGAGATAAGGTGAAGTACCAAGGATGGCTCTTCATAGAATAATTATGACGAAGAGAATTGGGCTTTGGCTGCCAAAACAAGGAAAGGGAAGGGGAAGAAATTCCATTCAAAATCTGAGGCTAAAGGCAAGAAGCTAGATGTGTCCAAAGTGAAGTGTTTTCACTCTCACGAACATGGGCATCTCGCCATTAACTGCACACAGAAAAATAAGAAAAAGAAGGTTATTGGAGCTACAGCTGGAGAGGCCTTAGCCTCGCAGTTTGAACTTGATTTCTCTTTGATCGCATGCTTCGTTTCAAGCACTATGGGATCGGTTTGGTATCTTGATAGTGGTGCGTCTTTCCATATGACGGGAGACAAGGAGTTGTTTAGTGACTTGGAGGAGAAGGACCTCCAAATGCATAGAGAGATAGGTGACAATGGTCGATACAGTGCGACCGACATTGGGACCATTACCTTTGAGAGGGAGTTAGGTAATCCATTTCTGTTGAAAGATGTTATGCATGATCCAGGTCCGAAGAAGAACTTGGTTTTGGTCACAATGTTGGAAGACAGAGGTTATGATGTTGTTTTCAGTAATGGAAAATCTTTCCTGCGACATAAAACAAGGGGTCTAACCAAGAGGATAGGGATTCGAGTTAAGAATCTCTACAAGCTTGAGGTAAATGGCTATGCTGCAATGATGGGAAAAGTAGAAGAAGTGGTGAGTTGGGATGAGGGTGAATTATGGCATAGGAGATTAGGCCATCTTCACCATGGTGCCTTGAATATTTTGTAATAGATTTCTACTAGACTTCCCAAGGGCACTCTTGCGCAGTAAAATCAGTGCAATGGATGTACTATGGGTAAGTTTGTGAAGACCACCTTTCATGAAAAGGAGAACCGTGCTTTGGTGATCTTCGAGAGAATTCACAAAGACATGTGTGGATCTTTCTTGGTTGCTTCAACAGAAAAACACAGGTATTATGTTATTTTTTTTATTACTATTCTCGTAGATGCTGGATATTCTTCATGCAGAAGAAGAGCGAAACATTCTCAAAGTTTAGTGAGTTTAAAGAATTGGTGGAGAAGGAGTTGGGGAAGCAAGTGAAGGCTCTACGGAGTGATAATGGTGGTGAATATATCTCAAACAAATTCAAAGAATTCTGTAGCAAAGAAGGAATTCGAAGAGAACTCATAACACCTCATAACCCACAATAGAATGGGGTTGCGGAGTGGAAGAACAGAATGATCGTGGGTGTTGCACGAGCTATGCTGCATGACTAGGGCCTATCGCTGCACTTGTGGGTAGAAGCATGCAACACTGAGGTTTATGTGCAAAACTGTTGTTCTCATAGAGTACTTGGCATGAGTACACTTGAAGAAGATTTTACTCGTAAGAAGCCTGATATTTGTCATTTGAAGAGTTTTGGCTCATCTGTTTACATTCATGTGACAAAGGATGCCAGGAAGAAGCTAGAGCTGACTATAGAAGTTGGGATATTTGTGGGGTACAATAAAACACCCCATAATTACCGTTTGTATTTTCTAGACAGTCTAATGACTGTGGTGCGACGAGATATAAAATTAAATGAGTTCAAATCCATGAAGTTGTCGCTTGAGAGAGAGCTACACTTGCATGTAGAGGGGGAACTTCTTGTTCCCAAAGATGAGCCTCTATATGTGGATCAAACACAAGAGGAGATTCATGGAGTGGAGGATTCAACTCATGTAGAACCAAACATCGAAACTGGTAGATATCGTACCACAGAAGCTGAGAGACTGAATCTTGATGCGGCATAGAATGTAGGAGTCCCTACATCACAGTGCAGACAGAGACAATCACCTACCCGATTTACTAGATACATGGCTCTTATGAGCAAGTGTGTCGTGATAGAGCAATATTATTTTGAAGAAGCAGTGTAGGAGCCCACATGGGTAGATGTCGTGGTGGAGAAGTATGACTCCATTGTCAGAAACAGTGCTTCAGAGATTTTTCCAAGGCTGGTGGGTAAATCAGTGGTAGGGTCAAGATGGATCTACAAGGTAAATCAAGCTGCTGATGGGAGCATCGAGAAGTATAAAGCAAGATTTTTTTCCCGGGGCTTCTCACAAATCGAGGCGATTGATTATGAAGAAACCTTTGCACCTGTCGCATGGTATTATTCCATAAGGACCATCCTTGATCTCTCAGTGCAGATGGGTTGGCACATTCATCAATTGGATGTGAAGACTGCATTCCCTAATGGGATCATTGAGGAAGAGGTGTACATTGAGCATCCTGAAGTATTTGAGATCTTCAACAGCAAGTCACATGTGTGTAGACTCAAAAGAGTGTTGTATGGGCTGAATCAAGCACCATGTGCCTCGTACACATTGATCAACATCTATTTCACTGGACTTGGCTTCACCAAGAGTGAGGCGGATGCAAAATTGTACCAAATTGTGGTGGAGGGTAAGCTTTTAAACATTTTTCTTTATGTTGATGATTTAATACTAACAGGTGATGAGCAATTGATACACTCATGCAACATAGATCTTGTAAAGGAGTTTGAGATGAAGGATTTGGGCCTCATTCATTATTTCCTTGGATTGGAAATATGGCAGAGAGAAGGCGAAATTTTTGTGTCTCAAGGCAAGTATGCTCGGGAGATACTTGAGAAATTTCAAATGTAGGGCTACAAGCCCATGGATAATCCTCTTCCAGGAAATTGGAGGAAAGAATATGCTTCATGGCAGAGGTAGTGGATGCCATTGTTTATCGACAGTTTGTGGGTTCACTCATATATTTGGTTAATACAAGACCGGACATATGCTATGCGGTGAACCAGCTTTCTCAAGCGATGATTAAGCCTACCAAGCTCTTTTGGAAGGCAATCAAGCATGTCCCGAGGTATCTCAGGGGAAAATATAAGTATGGCTTATGGTACAGAAAGGTAGATGAGGTGAATTTGCATGGCTTCACGGATGCAGATTGGGCAGGTAGCCCAATGGACAGAAGGAGCACATCAGGAGGGGTTTTTAGTATCGAATCTACAACAATTTCTTGGTACATTAGGAAAAAAAGATTCATGGCACTCAGTTCAATGGAAGAAGAACACATGGTAGCAATTCAAACTACATGTGAGGCTATTTGGATGAGGAAGATCCTGGTCAGTTTGTTCAGTTCACATTTAGATCATACATTGGTACATTGCGATAATCAAAGTTGCATTAAAATCTCGATTAATCCTGTGTTTCATGATAGATCTAAACATATTGATATCCGGTATCATCATATAAGAGATTGCGTGCAGCGGAAGATCATGTTGCTTCAGTAAATTCCTATGGAAGATTAGGATGTAGACATTCTGACAAAGGCGCTCGACAGGAGAAAATTCGAATACCATAGAGGCACGATCGGGGTGAAAGATAATCCCTATATTTTTTAGAGGGAGATTGTGTTGAGATTCAACAAGATGATGAGCTTAGTGAAAATTAAGCACCTTCACTAAGTGGGGCCCGCAGGTTATTTTTAGGTATATGTCTATTCTTAGAGATGGTGAGCATATTCTATAAGTTGCAAGATGTTATTTGTCGATGGTTGATAAAGTAGGAAAAATAGATGAAATTATATTTTTAGAATATTAGGCGAAGTATATTTATAGATCGTTAATCTAAAAATAGATGAATGTCGATTATTATTATCTCTTAATAATAATCAGACAATAAACATCAACTTATTCTCTTGGAGCACTTTATTTCAGTATACAGGTTTGGAAAATCAGTGGGCTGAATGAATTATGCAATTCCTAGGTTTTTCTGGTCATTCATGCATGAGGACTCAGTTAGAACTGAAGTGGAAAAGTTATGACAGAGTTGGAAGAGTAGTTACCAGAGTTGTTATTTAGTTTAACTCAGTTAATGGAGTTAAACTCAGTTTAGCTAGTTGTATCTAGTCTAACTGGAAGATACACTAGTGAGAGTTAAGTGAATTAATTAGTTAATTAATTCACAACTACTAACTCACTAACAACTGAACAAAAACATCAGTTAACTATAGTTCATGTCAGTTACAGTGGAGACCGAGTGGAGAGATAGGTGAAAGGGCAATATGGACTATCTATTGTGACTATAGTGATGCATTTAATGCATCAAACACACATTGGAGTTTCCAATGAGGATTGCGTAGTCAAGTCAAGGTAGATTCAAATTCATTCAGGGGTCTTCCTCGGAAGGGATTGCGTAGTGGAGGCAGGCTGTCAGGTGGCGAGAAATTGGTGCATTGAGATGCAAATTTCTACATGACAATGTGTAATGGTTGTTGATTGTACCGAGAGCTTGATGTATTAAGCTTTGTATGATATTATTAAATGATTCCATTGATATACATAATATGATAGTTGGGGTTTTTAGCATTAATATTTCCCGTTAAACAACTGTGTTATGTGTGACTGAATTTATTCACATGTGTTTGAAATTGAGTTTTAAATTTCCGCAAGTTTAATTATTGGAAGGATTCTATATTTAGCAAGAAGATAAATATTGTTAGATCATGAGGATCTGGTAATACATTACTATTAATAAATTTCTACAAAAATGACATGAATAATAGGAAAATTCAAATTTTTCAAAAGAAGATAAGGACCATAATAATGTGCTTCTAACATGTAATGTAGCACAAGAAAAACAATAAGATGTATGGTTTTTAGACTCAGGTTGTAGTAACCACATGACTGGAAACATAGAAATGTTTTCCAATCTTGATGAGAATGTGAAGTCTGAACTGACAACAGGGACTGATAGCAAAGTCTATGTCATGGGAAAAGGAAGAGTGTCAATATTGACAAGGAAGGGAGAAAAGAAATTTGTGCCAGATGTATATTATGTACCTAGCCTGAAATGTAACCTTCTAAGCATTGGATAGCTCATGAACAAAGGCTACAATGTGTTTTTTAAGAATGATGTGTGTACTATCATGGACATACCTCCAAGTAAAAGGGTCATTGCAGAAGTGCACATGAAAAATAATAGGATGTTTCTTCTCAAGCTCCGAAAATACTTCAAGGAAGAAGGTGTGGTAGCAGTAGTGACACAAGAGGTCTTTCAAGAAGAAGTGAAAGATGAAAAATAGTTATGGCATTTGAGATTTTTACATCTCAATTTTGGAGGTTTGAACCTATTGCATAGAAAAGGCATGGTAAAGGGATTACCACTCATAGAAAAACCAGACAACCTATGTGAAGGATGCATCTTGGGAAAACAACATAGAGAAGCATTCCCAGTAGGGAAGAGTATAAGGGCAAAGACACCCTTAGAGATTTTCCACTAAAATTTGTGTGGACCAATGCAAACACCATCTTTAGATGGAAACCATTATGTTTTGACATTCATAGATGATTACACCAAAAAAAAATGGGTGTATTTTTTGAAACAAAAGAGTGAAGTGTTTGAACAGTTCTACCACTTCAAACCTCCTGTTGAGAAGCATCGTGGGCACTACATCAAAGTATTGAGAACCGATAGAGGTGGAGAATATATCTCCAAATATTTCCTATGTTTATGTAGGGATAATGGCATACACCAGAAGTTTACCACAAGGTACACACCACAACAAAATGGTGTCGCTGAAAGGAAGAATAGGGCCATCATGGACATGGTCAGAAGTATGTTGAAGGAAAAAATTTTGCCAAATGAGTATTAGGCTGAAGCTGTCAATTGTGCCACGTATAGTTTGAATAAATGCCCAATCAAAGTTGTTATGAACAGAGTTCTGAAAGAAGCATGGAGTGGAAAAAAGTAGTTTGTAACTCACATGAAATTATTTGGATGTGTGGCATATGAACATGTCCTAGATCAAATAAGGAAGAAGTTGGAAGTAAGGGGGAGAAGTGTATCTTTTTTGGATACAGTGATGAATCCAAGGCATAGAAACTATATAATCCATCCACCAAGAAAATTATATTTAGCAGAGATGTGCAATTTATTGAAGAAGAATCTTGGGATGGAAGCTTAGAGAAAACAATGAATGTGAAGACATGTGTACCTCATGAAGAGAAAGTGGAATGCACAGTAGCAAATAATCCTCCATGGTGGTTCCTCCTCCACCTACACAAGCACAATAGAGCAAACCACAAGCTGGAAATAGAACAACCTTGATAAATTAATGAAGTGTTTCTCCAAGCACACCACAGGGATCAAAAACTCCCTCCAGTTCAAGTGGAACTCCAAGTACACCAAGAAGACAAAAATTCAGAAATATAAGTGAAATATATCAGCAAGATGAAGCTGATAGTGGTGCTAGTCTAAATTCATCATTTTCATTATTTTGTCATGTAGATGATCCAATCCATTTTGAATATGTAGTCAAGGAAGAGAAATGGGTTGCGGCAGTGAATGAAGAGATAGGAGCAATATAAAAGAATGACACATGGGAGTTAGTGGACCTTCCACAAGGTAAAGAAGTCATTGGAGTGAAGTGAGTCTATAAGACCAAGAGAAATGCTGAAGGAAAGATTAAAAGGCACAAAGCAAGGATTTTTGTTAAAGGTTACGAGTAGCAGCACGGAAGATACTATGCAGAAATATTTTGTGCCAATCGCGAGGATCGAGACAGTGCCTACAATGTTGTCAATTGTAGCGCAACAGAAATGGAAAGTCTATCAGATGGACGTAAAGTCAGTGTTTTTCAATGGAGTGCTAAAAGAGGAGGTGTATGTTGTGTAACCTCCCGGATATGAAATAGAAGGCCAAGAACACAAGGTGTGTAAGTTGCAAAAATCTCTTTACGAGCTGAAGCAAGCACCAAGAGCATGGTACAGTAGGATAGATGCGTACTTGCTGGACAATGGGTTCGATGGATGTGACGGTGAACCTACTCTCTAGATCAAACAAAGTGACGGTAAGATTCCTATTGACGTTTTGTATGTATATGATTTGATTTTTATAGGTAGTGATGATTTTCTCATCGCTGATTTCAAAGCAGTCATGAAGAGTGAATTTGAAATGACCGATTTGGGGTTTTTGAGATACTTTTTGGGCATAGAAGTAAGGCAAATAGAAAATGGAATTTCTATTTCACAAGCAAGGTTTGAAGCATAAATTTTGGATAGGTTTAATATGCAGAACAACAAGCCATCACCAACTCCAACCGTCATGGGGTTGAAGTTGAGCAAGGAAGATTGTAGCAGCAATGTCAATTCAACATTATACAAGAGCATGGTGGGCATCCTAATGTATTTGACCGCAACTAGGCCTGATATAATGTATGCAGTGAGTTTGGTGTCGAGTTTCATGGAGACACCCAAGGAGACACATTGGTAGGCAGTGAAAAGAATTTTAAAGTATGTCAATGGGACAAAAGAGTATGGCATTTTATACTCTGCAACTGATGATTTTAGACTGGTTGGTTACACTGATAGTGATTGGGCAAGAAGCGTTGATGACAGAATGAACACGTCAAGATATGTTTTTCATTTGGGTTCGGGAGCCATCTAATGGGCTTCCAACTAGTATCTAGTAGTGTCATTGTCAACAACAGAAGTTGAGTATGTCGCCGCAACAGTAGCAATGTGTCAGGTAGTTTGTATGAGAAGGATGTTGTGGGATTTATGTCATGAACAAGATAGAGCAACCACTATTTTCTGTGATAACAATTCAGCAATTGCACTATCAAAGAATTATGTCTTCCACAAAATAAAAAATCATATTGATGCCAAATATCATTTCATAAGAGAATTAGTTAACAATGGTGAAATTGTGTTGCAGCATTGCAGGTGAGAGGAACAATTTGCAGACATCTTCACAAAGCCATTGACACGTGAAATTTTTTTTATCTCAGAGGTTGTCTGGGAATGATAAATGGCGACATTTTTGATTAAGGGGGAGTGTTGGAAATTAATATCAACCACCATAGTAAATGAACTAGCAACAACCATACCTCAGTTAGTGTTTTTGCAGGTTGGTGATTGCGTGTGCAGAGAAGGACAAGTTTTGAGCAAAGGACAATTACCCATTCCTCAACAGATTTAAATAATCAAAGTCAAACATAATTAAATGCATGGTTATTAAATGAGCATGGGAAAATATTTAATTTTCAAGTTTTGTTTTAGTTCATGCAACTTCTGTAATGTTCAAAAAGTGATGTCCGCCCATACTTTGTATTAAATTTTGTTTGTCATGAATTACATGTCTTAGATATATATGTTGTTTACATGTATGTGTGTGTAAGAGTAGAGAGCAAGTGAAGTATATTTTTGTGTAATGTGGTAGATGTAAGTTTGGAAAGACAAGTGGAGAAAATGTAGTAGAAAATTTTGGTGGGTGCATGAAAACAATTTTTACTGTGTGTTATTCCGTAACCCTGGTGAATGTAAATCCAAGTAAGAAGACTTGTTTTACTTATGAAGGAGCCACAACCTCCATATGTTAATGTATTTTATGCGTTGAAGTTTTAATATAAAGCTTGATATAGTTTTGGAAATTTCACAAATGTGTTTTACTGCAACACTCTGTTTTACTCTGTTTCACTGTGATTAAAATTATTTGAGTATATTTTCTCCTCTCTTTTGATCTCCACCTATTGAATTGAGGTTTATTTGAATTGATTTCCACAAGTGAATGGTATGGATTAAGTGAATTCCGCAGCTTTTTGTAAACTTCAGTAAATAAGTTGTCTTAGTTAAAGTAATTTCCGCAACTCTATGTGAACTCCATGTGTTGAGGGAAAAACATTATTCCTCTATCTTTCAAAATTTTCTAACAACTAGGAGAAACAACCCTATACTCTACACTTGAAGGAAATCACCAATGATTCTGGGGGACATGAGGCACCTTGTATTCTTAGAGTTTTTGTGACCATGACTATATCGTGCATTGACCAAAGTTATATTTTTTGGAGAATATAATTCCAACAACATCCTAGGTGTCAAAACTGCTCAT
The DNA here is from genome assembly GCA_034641835.2 of Pinus albicaulis. Classification (NCBI taxonomy): domain Eukaryota; kingdom Viridiplantae; phylum Streptophyta; class Pinopsida; order Pinales; family Pinaceae; genus Pinus; species Pinus albicaulis. Next base: position 39,763,664 of record CM076580.1, on the reverse strand, counting down.
CTAAGTGTTCTAGTTCACAGCGAATCTCACTATAGTGATTTATTGTTGAAATATCTAAAGTAATCTTATTTAATTGATAATATTAAGAACAACTATCTACTCCCTTAGAGAGCAACAACGTGAGGAAAGTGAGAGTAGTAGGGAGAAGAGGTGAGCATGTATAAGACTCTTTGAGAGAGTAGCAGAAGTTAAGAATCCTCTTGCAAAGAAGCAGTAGAGAGATAGCCATTTCTAAAAATCTAAACTGTGGAGAAGCTATTAGTGAAGAAGATGGATAAACTTGGGGAAAAAAATTAACATGACCAACACACTTAATCTCTTATTACGAAATAGTTAGAAAAAGTTCCTCAACGCAGCCTTCCTCTGTCGAAAGGTGCGTTGAGAACACAGCATCAAAAACAGCACAATCAAGCATGGTTTAATAGGCACGAGGGTAACTTGGAACATGAGCACACCAACCACTAATGCAACATGAAAAGTACAACTATCTTGTATATCCTTTCAAGGCACAACCTCCAAGTCATGGGTCTCATTTCAAAGCTCGGGTACCTCGAAGCCCGATTCATTTCAAAGCTTGGACGTATTATAAAAGGAAAGGTTCTATGTTATTTATTTAAAAAAAAAGGTCCAAGATTTGAATGGTTTATTTTTAAAAGCAGAGTATTTCATTTTTTTAAAAGAACTCCTAATACTATTATAAAACAATTTGAATGGTTTTTTTTTTAAAGCGGGAGTATTTCATTTTTTTAAAAGCACTCTTAATAATATTATAAAACAATCTACATTCATTTTAAACCCAGATTTATGTAGATTCATAGAAACTCTTCATTCATGATTTTTAGAGTGTGTTTCCTGGATTTATATAAAATGTTCCAGTACGAGGTTCCACTCACGAAAGTTTCTGCTGAAAATTTGGTGCTCCTTGTATGTGTTGGAATTTAATTCCAACTTCCCACACAAATCAGTAGGACAACAGAGTAATAGCTGATGGAAGTTTGAAGAGCAGTGGCATGAATGAAAAGGCGGTGCAAGCTATGTTCCTATCTACAGCAACCACCTGCATTAAAACACCCACCAACCATATTTATTGCAGAGGCAACAACATTCTGAAGGGGGTAGCAAAGCTCAAATCAACAAAGGGAAAGCAACTCCTGGAAGAACTAATGTCAACCATGTATGGACCCACCACTTCACAAAACAAAAGGAATTCTGGAGGGTTAAGGGAACTCACGGGAAGGATTTTTGAAGCAGCCCCCGGAAAGCATAAAGGAATAAGGTTTTTAACCTTAGCACATACAGATTTTGATTTAATTTTAATTGTTGCATAATGTTTTTTTTTAACGTGGGTTAATTGTTTTTACCACAGTACTTTATTTTTTAAAACTTTGGTAATATATATTATAAATATGAGATATTTATAATATATAATATTATAATTTCTTATATATGTGCCGTGAGCATTAAAAAGAATAGTGTGTGAGAGCATTGTATTGTAAAGACAGTTGCTGTGTAATTGATTTTTATGCCCAAAGGCTGAAAACATAGAAACAGAGACAAAGAGAAATTCAGAAGCTCTGTGTGTGTAGTAGCCAGTTGAAGGTTTTAACTAGTGAACCCAGAAAACAGTTCTAAAGATTTGTAACAACAGTTTGTTTTTTTTATTTTATGAAATAGAGATAAGTATTTCATCTCTGTGTCTGTCTATAATTTAATTTTTAGTTTTTTATCTCTGCGTTGTGGAGGAGGAATTATTATTATTCCTCTTTCTGTGTGTTAAGGAATTTCTCAGAAAATTCCAACATGGTATCGGAGCTAGTCCAAGTTCTTTGAAGGTGTCAAAGAAGCTGAAGGAAGGAGTTTGTTGCAACAGTTCTCTAGCAAAGTGAAGGCTCAGCAAAAGTCCAAGGTATTTCTCAAAACAGAGTTTATTGTTTGATATTAAGATTACAATCCACAGAGCTGTAAAAGAGAAGTGTCGAGAGTTTTAGAGATAGATTTTATTTCTTAGCAGAGAAGCAATTTATTTATAAAAATATAGTCAAGATGCCAGCAACAGGCACTAGTTTGAAAAATCCCCAACATCCATAGTTTAATTTGAAGAATCATGAATATTGGGCTATCACTATGAGAGCTTTATTTGCCTCACAGGACATATGGGAGCTAGTTGAGAATGGCTACCTAGAACCAGCAGATGCAACAGTGTTAGCTGCTTTAACAGCAGCAGAAAGAGATTTTCTAAAATATAATAGGAATAACGACTCCAAAGCCCTCTTCTATCTTTTTCAATATGTACATGAGAGTATTTTCCCAAGGATTGTAGCAGCAAAAAAGTCTAAGGAGGCATGGGATATTCTCAAGACAACCTCTCAAGGCATGGAGAAGGTGAAGACAACAAAATTGCAAATGCTGAGGAGAGATTTTGAAACTCTTTGCATGAAAGAGTCTGAAAATATTGGCTCATTCTTCACAAAAGTTATTGGGTTGGTTAACCAGATAAGGTCTCATGGAGAGACACTTGAAGAAAGAAGAATAGTGCAGAAAATCTTTAGAAGTCTACCCTCAAGATTTGATGCCATAGTAGTGGCAATATAAAAGAAAAAAGATCTCTCACAATTTACAATGGATGAGCTGAGTGTAACCCTAATGTCTCGTGAACACAAACTGAACAGAGGATCAGATTCCTCATTGGAACAAGCCTTTAGGACCCAAATGTCTTTTTTTTGAGGTAGAGGTCAAGGCAGAGGTAAAGGGAGAGGCAAAAGCCAAAACGGAGGCAGAAACAACTCTGCAAGTTCTAGTGGAAGGAGTAGCAATAAAAACCACAATGAAGGATCAAGCCAACAGCAAGCTCATGGAAAAAGGAATGATAAATCCCAAGTCTAGTGTCATTATTGCAGGAAATATGGGTACTATGCCAATGAATGTAGGAAAAATAAAAATGACATGAATAATAAGCAGAATGCTAATTTTGCAAAAGAAGAAAATAAGAACTAGAAGAATGTGCTGTTAACATGTAATATAGCACAAGATATACAGGATGATGTATGGTTCTTAGACTCAAGTTGTAGTAATCACATGATTGGGAACATAGCAATGTTTTCCAATCTTGATGAAGATGTTAAATCTGAGGTAACAACAGGAACTGATAGTAAGATATCTGCCAAAGGAAAAGGAAAAGTTAGTATCCTGGTAAGAAATGGAGAAAAAAAGTTTGTGCCAGATGTATATTATGTACCTGGCTTAAAATGTAATCTTTTGAGCATTGGACCGCTCATTGACCAGGGTTACAATGCATTTTTTAAAGATGATGTGTGTAGAATCAAGGACAACCTCAAAGCAAGAAATTCATTGCAGAGGTGTAGATGACAAGAAATAGGATGTTTCCTCTCAAGCTCATAGCAGACTTGAAGGAAGGAAGAAATGTAGCAGCTGTAACACAAGAGGTCTTTCAATAGGAAGTGAAAGATGAAGGCTAGTTATGGAACTTGAGATTTGGACATCTCAATTTTGGAGGCCTAAACTTGTTGCACAGAAAGGGAATGGTAAAGGGATTACCATTGATTGAGAAATCGGACAGCCTTTATGAAGGTTGCATCTTGGGCAAACAACACAGAGAAAGTTTTCCAGCAGGAAAGAGCATAAGGGCAAAGGCACCCTTAGAGATTTTCCACTCATATTTGTGTGGAACAATGCAAAAGCCATCTTTAGCTAGCAACAAATGTGTTTTGACATTCATAGATTATTACACTAGAAAGACATGGGTGTATTTCTTGAATTAGAAGAGTGAAGTGTTTGAGAAGTTTCGCCACTTCAAAAATCTTGTTGAGAAGAAGAGTTGGCACTACATCAAAGTGCTAAGAATTGACCGAGGTGGAGAATACATCTCCAAAGAATTCCTACATTTCTTTAGCGATAATGGCATACAGAAACAGTTTACCACAGAGTACACACCTTAGCAAAACGGTGTTGCAGAAAGAAAAAACTGGACCATCATGGACATGGTCAGAAGTATGCTAAAGGAAAAACATTTTCCAAATGAATATTGGGTAGAAAATGTCAGTTGTGCAGCGTACATCTTGAATAGACGCCCAACCAAAGCTGTCATGAACAGAATTCTGAAAGAAGCGTGGAGTAGCAGAAAAAAGTTTGTCACCCACATGAAAGTATTTAGCTATGTGGCATATGCACATGTTCTATATCAGCTGAGAAAGAAGCTTGACAGTAAGGGGGAGAAATGTATCTTTCATGGATACAGTGATGAGTCAAAAGCATACAAACTCTATAATCCATCCACCAAGAAAGTAGTAATAAGCAGAGATGTGCAATTTATAGAAGAAGAAGCTTGGGATGGAAGTTTAGAGAAAATAGTGAACGTGAAGACTAGTATGTCTCATGAAGAAGAAGAGGAAGAGACATCAGCAAGTAATCCCTCCACGGTGGCTTCTCCTCCACCACCGCAAGCACAAAAAACCACACCACAAGCTAGAAATAGAACAGCCTTGAGAAATCAAGGAAGTGCTTCTCCAAGCACACCATAGGGAACTGAAACTCCATCGAGTTCAAGTGGAACTCCAAGTACACCAAGAAGACCGAGATTCAGAAATCTAAGTGAGATTTATGAACAAGGAGAGGTAAATGATAATTCTGGTCTAAATTCTTTATTTTCCTTGTATTGTCATGTTGATGACCCAACTCATTTTGAAGATGCCCTAAAAGAAGAAAAATGGATTGAAGCAATGGATGAAGAAATTGGTGCAATAGAGAAGAGTCATAGATGGGAGTTAGTGGATTTCCCAAAAGAAAAAGAAGTCATTGGAGTAAAATGGGTCTATAAGACCAAGAGAAATGTTGAAGGAAAGATTGAAAGGCATAAAGCAAGACTTGTTGTCAAATGTTATAAGCAACAAAAAAGAAGAGCTTATGAAGAAACCTTTGCACCGGTTGCAAGGATGGAAACAGTGAGAATAGTGTTGTCCATAGCAGCACAACAGAAATGGAAGTTTTACCAAATGGATGTGAAATGTGAATTCCTGAATGGAGTGTTAAAAGAAGAGGTATATGCTGAACAACCTCCAAGCTATGATATTGAAGGCCAAGAGCACAAAGTATGCAAACTGAAGAAAGCTCTTTATGGGTTGAGGCAAGCACCGAGAGCATGGTACAGCGGGATAGATGCTTACCTTATTGAGAATGGATTTGAGAAATGTGATGGAGAACCCACACTCTACATAAAGGAAAATGATGGTAAGATTCTTATTATTGTATTATATGTAGATGATTTAATTTTTACTGGCAATGAAGTTTCTCTCATTGCTGCTTTTAAAGGAGTCATGAAAAGTGAATTTGAAATGATTGATTTGGGTTTCTTAAGATATTTTTCTTGGAATTGAAGTAGAATAGAATGAAAATGGTATTTTCATTTCCCAAGCAAAATATGTTGAAGCAGTGTTGAAAATATTCAACATGCAGAACAACAAGGCTGCTGTAACTCCAATTGTCATGGGATTGAAATTGAGTAAAGAAGATAGCAGCAAGGATTTTGCTCCAAAACTATTTAAAAGCATACTTGGCAGCCTCATGTATTTGACTGCAACTAGGCCAGATATAATGCACACTCTCAGTTTAATCTTTATATTTACGAAAATGCCAAAAGAGACTCATTGGCAGGTAGCCAAGAAAATTCTAAGGTATGTGAATGAAACGAAGGGGTATGGTATCTTATACTCCTCATCTAAAAATTTTGAATTGACAGGTTACAATGACAGTGACTGGGCTGGATGTGTAGATGATAGGAAGAGAACATCTGGATATGTATTTTACTTGGGATCGAGAGCAATTTCATGGGCTTCCAAGAAGCAACTAGTAGTTGCTTTATCAACAACAGGGGTAGAATATGTGGCAGCAACAGCAACAACATACCAAGCAGTATGGCTGAGAAGAGTACTAAGAGATTTGTGTCATGTACAGGAAAAAGGCACAACCATTTACTGTGATAACAACTCAGCGATAGCTTTATCAAAAAATTGTGTCTTTCATAAAAGAGCAAAGCATATTGATGCTAAATTTCACTTTATAAGAGAATTGGTTAATAATGGTGAGATTTTTTTGCAGCAGTGTAGAATAGAGGAGCAATTTGCTGATATCCTCATAAAACCATTAACACAGAACAATTTTAATTATTTCAGGAAATGCCTGGGTATGCAAGAAAACCTAGCTGTTGAAATTAAGGGGGAGTGTTGAAATTTAATTCCAACTGCCTGCACAAATCAGCAGGACAACAGAGTAATGGTTGATGGGAGTTTGAAGAGCGGCGGCATGAATGCAAAGGCGGTGCAAGCTCTGTTCCTATTTGCAGCAACCACCTGCATTAAAACACCCACCAACCATATTTATTGCAGAGGTGACAACATTTGGAAGGGGGCAGAAAAGCAACTCCCGGAATAACTGACGTCAACCATATATGGACCCACCACTTCATAAACCAAAGGAATTTTGGAGGGGTGAGGGAACTCACGGGAAGGCTTTTTGAAGCAGTCCCCGGAAAGCATAAAGGAATAAGGTTTTTAACCTTAGCACATAAATATTTTGATTTAATTTTAATTGCCGCATAATGTTTTTTTTTAATGTGGTTTAATTGTTTTTACCACGGTACTTTATTGTTTTTAACTTTGGTAATATATATTATAAATATGAGATATTTATAATATATAATATTCTAATATCTTATATATATGCCTTGAGCATTAAAAAGAACAAAGTGTGAGAGTATTGTATTGTAAAGACAGTTGCTATGTAATTGATTTTTATGCCCAAGGGCTGAAAACATAGAAACAAGAGCTCTGCGTGTGTAGCAGCAAGTTGAAGGTTTTAACTACTGAACCCAAAACACATTTCTGTCTATCTGGAATTTAATATTTAGTTGTTTATCTCTGTAGGAGGAATTAATTTTATTCCTCTCTATGTTAAGGACTTACTCAAAAAATTCCAACAGCATGAGCAGCAACACAACATCAAACCACCAAGTTTGTCGTGGTGAATAATATCCTTATATGACATGCATTCTTTAGTCGAAACAAGAAGCACTATTACTCAACAAAGGAGATCTTCAAAGAGCAAGAAGGAAAGCGGAAGAAACGAGACTTAAGAAAAGGGTAAAATGAGAAGCGGGTATGCCATATAAACTCCATTCTGTAATTAAATTCAAAACTAAAATGGTTTTCCACTAGTTTGAAGACAAAATGAAATATTCGAAGTAGAGCAATAATAAAATAGAAATTGTTTCAACTTCGATTGTCAATATTTTGGATGCGCAAGAAAATTCAGTTTTTTGGGGAGGAATAAATGTTGTGTCTTTATGATATAAATCTTCAAGAGTTTATTATTGATGGAACCCCTTTCTAAATTGGAAACATATCAGTGCTTTTCATTGATCTTTAACAAAAATCACCATGCCTTTCCCAAAAGTGAAGAAAAACGTTTCTGTTTATTGATGCTGTTTATCTTAAGGTTTATGTTCTCGCTTCAACATCTAAAGCCATTTATGTGACAAACGAAGTTTTCATTAAAATGCATACTTGCAAATGTACTTTGTAACAATGCGATTTCACTAATAAATTCTAACCATAAATTGGGACGCGAAATACTAAAGGGTTATCTTCCTTTTATTGTTGGAATTTAATTTCCAACTGCCTAGAGAAATCAGCAGGATAGCAAATTAATTGGAAAGGAATGAAGAGACAGCAAAGGTGATAGAGTTAATATTGACGTGAAGTTAAGCAGCTGGGACATGAATGCAGAAGCGTCGGGAGAGCTGCATTCTATCTACAGCAACAACCAATTTAAACCTTCACCGAACAAATTTATTACAAGAGGCGGCAACACAGAATTGAGGCGATTTAACAGCGCAGAGTTCAGGTGGCAACACATCATTGAACAGGTTTAACACAACGCAGAGACAAGCGATAGTCAATTCCGTGGGGGTCTGACAAGTTGGGTAGGCAAAGTAGTGAACCCCACCGGAGCTACTGACATGAGCGTGGGGCCCACACATTATGCACCCATAAGTCTTTGGGTTAATAATGTTTGCCCAATGCATTTTGTTTTAAAACAAAAGTCATTTTAATGTTTTATTTTGTTGTTTTATGTTTTAATTGACTATGCGGCATATATATATTAAAAGGCCCAAAAAGTATTAAAATACATAGTGAATATTTTTATTATATATGCACAGCAGTGTGAGAGAGTTGTAATTTTTTTATATATATAGAACAGAAGTGTATGCACAGCAGTGCGAAAAGAAGAACAGTGAGTTTTTTTTATTGTGTTTGTTATTTCACAAGACAGTGAATGTAAAACAAAAAAACATAGCAGAGTGTTTTAGGAAAAACAGAGCATATACAGCAGAGTATGTTTTGTAAATGACAGAGTGTGTTATTTTGGCACTATGGTTAGAAGCAGTCCAGCAGTTGTAATCTCTCTGTTTTGAGGAAAAAATTATATCAGTTTTTTTTTTTTATGGAATAAAAGTTTTTGTTATGTGGAAACTCTATCACTGTGAATAAAATTTTAATATCTTCTCTCTGTTGAAAAGGAGAGTTTTATTCTCCACTGTTTGTTTTGGAATTTGCAAATATTCCAACATTTATTTCATTAAAAATAGTTTTAAGCATATAAAAAGCATACATTACGGAGTTGACTGCAATACATTACATGGGCGCAGGTCTAATTCGTTACCCAATAACAAGCCTTATCGCTGAATATCGGTCTGAGATACCCTAACGATACTGAAGTCTTAGATCGCAATCATCTCGCCACAGACCTAGGGTTTTGACATTGAAAATCTATATGTGATACGTGATTTGGCGACATTTATAGTTACGCTACTGAAATATACGTAGTAATACAGATCCTAGTTAAATAAATATATCCTACTCGCAAAAAGCATCGATTTGCTATAGATTTTCTCAGCATCATATTCAATCGTGCGATGAAGGAGGCTCGCCGTGTCCTATACCTGGACTATGATCCATCGGATCACCTGCCACCATCATGTTTTCTTTCATACTTCTGACAATAATGTCAACATCAACCTTTTCTGGAGGAGATTTTCGGGGATCTTCACTATAATTTTCAGCTATCGGGTACTGCTTCAAACCATCGACTTCATCCTTGTGAATACTATCCTTGTATGGCTTATTTTCTGGAGAAGTCACGACCCCTACTCCTCGAGGGCCGATTACCTCGGTTCTCAAATCTCGAGCTTCAATGAAGGAGAAGGAACGAAGCAAACAATATGTGAGCATAATCAAATAACAGGAAGCAGTTTTGCAATATAAATCACCCTTCATTCTGCAACTAAATTCAAAACTTCAAGTTTCTTCACAAAACTGGAATCTCAGTGATATACAGAAATAGAAACGGAAACAGTTTCGATGTCATGTAGATTGCAAAACTATCCGCTAATGCTCTTCGAAGAGATATGTGAGCCTTATTTATCATGGAGATTCTAGATTTAAAGCCATCCTTGGAACCATGAGCTGTAATCAATGACTTTAACGCATTACCGTCTCGTTCCAACTGTCCATTATTTAAAATAGCGCTTTAATCATAACATCTGATGTATTATAAAAACTAGAGCATATGCATGCTGTACCATCTGCTAATGCTATAATGCTAGGTCTCTCAGCCTTATTCATTATAGAGATTCAAGATTTAACACCAATCAACGACTTTCATGCGTCCCCATCACACTCCAACTCTCCATTATTTAAAATACTTCTTTAAAAACTTGACTAGGTGCACGATGCACCTTTCGGTTTTCAACGTTATGCTGAATGGGAATGTTGCGCTGACTTGTTGAAATAAAGCTGAATAGGAAAAATGAATAAACTGCCGGTACTTAGAACTTAAATATATATAAACGTGCGGCCTTCAGTAGTTCACTACTGCCCAGCAATCAGTTCAGAAGAAAATGGACATCCATTCTCTATATTGTCGCTATATCTTTATTTAATAATTTTATTCGAATAATTTTGTGTTACCGTTTTTTTGAAAGGGACTTTTGTAATCTGTCCCTTGGATAATATGATATCATTTATTTCTTCATGTAGGCACAATATTATAAGATGCGTTAGAAGTGATCCCTTTTGTGACGTACTCTCATGTCGAAAATAGTCAAAGACTCATCTCTCGATGAAATGAGATTTCTATGGGATACATAGCGATAATTTACAAATTTGTATGCGATATCTGATAATTTACCAATGTAATATATATACTTCATAAATCTATCACTACTACATGTGGGGGTGTGGGGGTGTTTTAAGACAATAGTTAAGACAATTTTACAGTGAATTGTCTTAATTAGAGACAAAAAGAAAATTGTGTATTGTCTTAAATATTGTCTTTAAGCGGGTGTCTCAAATTTAGTGTCTCAAAATTAATGTCTCAAACAATTGTCTCAAAATTAGTGTCTCAAAGAATTGTCTCTATAAAGACAATATAGAACACATATTATTATTGTCTCTATAAAGACATAGTCGTTATTGTCTCTCTAGAGACAATTTCATTTGTCTACAATTTGTCTCTGTAGAGACACTTTCATTTTTGTCTTTGTAGAGACAATAACATTTGTTTCTTTATGGATAACAGCTGAGATAAAAAATGTATTGTCTCTATAGAGACTATATGTCCATAATTCAAACTATTGTCTCTCTAGAGACGATATGAAAAAATATTTTAAAAAAATAAACAAATCATTTTAAATGTTATTTTAAGGTGGTTTCAACATTTCAAGTTTCCAAATAGTGATTTTAATTACCTTAAAATCTGTTTTTTATGGAAAGAAAAAATAAATTCCATTTTTTTTAAAGCTAACAGCAGTCATTTTAAATCTAAGTGAATAAACAATTTCCCAAAACTTAACAATTCTAGAAAGCAACCTTGAAAATAATAAGGCATCACACTTATATTCGCTGAAAATAAATTCATGCCATTGAATTTGAACATACAAGATCCTCATAATTTGGAACTTCATTTCATGACTATTATGAGGTAAAAGAAAAATGTACAATATTTCTCCATCTTACAAAGAGAGTTTAATTTCTGACATATAAATTGAAAAATAAATTCATATCCAGTGGTTAGCTCCACCATTTCAACACCTTTGTATAATTGGAATTGGCTTCCTTGATAACAAAAAATAACAAAAATATATATGCATCCAAATGTACAATTGATTGCCCAATTTACACTTAATTCCAGTGCTGTCATAAGGATGTTCTGTTGATAGAGGATTATCCACATATATTCTAGTTTTCTTACATTTGGGAGAGGAAAGGAATCGGGCTTGGTCTGATTCTTGTCCAAATCTGGGTGATGCTGCCCGAAGAGTCCAACACCCTTGCATAGAGAGCAGTGTGCAGTGGCCCGAAGAGTGCCAATTCCCAATTCCCCTGTAATATTCCTGTTTAAGGATATTAGTAAAACACAGCAAATGCTACAGCGATGGAATGACTCTAAAAGCAAACATTCACAACACATAAAATAGTAGGACTGCTCATGCACAGATATACGTTAAACAGTGAAAAGCTGAGCCATTTTATTATGCTGGGAATTATCAGTGATTACAATAGATGCCCTGATGATAGCGCTCAACTGGCGCGGGCAAGATAAAAAGACTTCCTCAGAAAACAAAGGGGTACAGCAGTTTTCCTATTTGAGTTCAAGCGGCTGGGAATAACTACCGAGTGCTGCCAATATGCTATGGCTGGAAAAGGGAACCATTGAGCGACTCCCGACACTGGTCAAGCCCTCAACAGGCACGGACTGTCTCTGCTTCAAACTCCAGACCCGAAACCTCCAAAATGATAACGACTCTGTGCACACACGCGATGAACTGCGGTCTTTTCACTTAGACGGCGCTGCCACTCCTGACGCAGCTCTGCAACAAGTTTGCAACAAGCTCTAGATCCAATCCTTCTGCAAAATGATGATAGGATTGCCTCACCCGAGCAGGCACTCGACAGTCCCCTAGGGCCGAGGTTGAGCATCGCTACGCGAGCAGTACTCAAGTCTGGGGCCGAGGTTGAGATCTCCGCTCGAGACACTCGGCGCGACTAAACGATGTGGGACGACTCAACAAACGTAGGCTGCTCAAGTCTTGGCGACCAATTTCAGCATATCATAAACATCAATAATCCGAAATGAGGAAGCCCGCTCTCCTTTTATATGCGGCCTCCTTCTCGGCCCTAAACTCCTTCTTCTCCAGTCCCGGCCCTTCTCGGCCCCATACGCCAACTCGGCCGCGTGTTTGTCCTCCGCGCGCTGGCGTGAGCCTCGATCTACTCCCGGTCTCTTATAATTAATCAGACGCGCCGAAATTCGTCGATTCCATATTTGGCTATTGCTTAATTTGGGAATATTACGGTCTCCAAGCAAAAATGTTGCTTGCCCTCGAGCAAATGCCTAAACATCTCTCCACCATCATCGCAAAAGATGTGCTTGGGTCCCGGATGTGCTCATGAATCTTTTTCGACCTCCGCATCACCCCCGGTTATGAAGGGATCTCTCAATGCCAGGATCCCGATCCGATCTCTCATGGTACCGGCCAACCAACAATCCTCCCGGATCCCATTGCCACCATGACGATCATCGTCAAGTCCCACGACTCAAAGGCTGCGAACTCTCTCGGCTATGGTTGATGCTCTCAAAGGTGAAGACCACCAACAAGCATCAATGCTCCTGGGCTCCTGGCGTGCGCACGGTAACCGCATATGCGGCCCCACCAATTGGATGCAACTCATCACCTCTCTCTCGTCCAAGTCCCGACTCAATCCCCTGCTGATCCAGCTCTCCTTGAGATCGAAGGAGTCTGATAACGACAACTAGTGCCCTCCACGCCACCGGAACCAGCAACATCTATTATGTCTAGGGGCCCCCGACTCAGCTGTGCTCGAGCGCCTACTCATGATCTCCCGCCGTCCATCTTGGAAGAAGAATCGGTACAACTGTGCGATGTATATGGAATATGCACAGAGTGTTCGCCAAACCATCAGTCGACTCCCACCGCTACTGCCTCGCCACGCCCGATGGCGCTGTTCTATGAAGAAAGCCCCCTGTCAAGCATGGGCCAAAGTGGCAAGATATCTTTGGGAGCCTATCGATGTACTGCCTGGAGAATGCTACTCATTGAAAACAACCGCAGCTCTCGCGACTACGAGTACATCTATATGCACTCTCATCCCCGTGTCGATCCATAGATAGATGCTCCACCATATCCAATGGCTCTTCCCACTCCCGATCGGGAATGTCATACCCCCGTTGTCTATTCGTCTCTGCGGAGCAACCCCCATCGACATGCAACACCTCCGGAAGATATGGATCGCAAGGCTCGCCGTCACCCTACTCGATGGCGGTGCATCTGTCTATTCCCCTCGATGGGCGACCCCGCGGTCGTGTATCCATCACTGAACTTGATGTGGGTCTCCATCGTGACTTTCCCCGAAGGACTATCATGGCATGAAGTGCATTGCGTCCCCCTCTGCGACTCGAGCCCCAACATATACAACCCTGGGCACAGATCGTCACAAGTGTCTCTTCATCCGGAGTATCTCCTGTGAGAGTCCGTGTTGCTCATCCCACGGGACAGCGAAATCCCGACTCCGGGTCCTCTTTGTCACCATCTCTGCACGCAGGCGCCCTCGCTCCCCAAGAGCATCCTCAGCGATCCCGTGGACTCATATGAAAAAGAGTCCTCACCACGGCATACGGAAGGAATGCCTCTGCTGCTCTGCCTCGCCATATCTCCTTTGGGTCCGCCACCTCAAGCTCGGTAATGAAGGTGGGCTAAAAATCTGACCTTGGCAAGCATCATAGCTTACCCCATGATGTCTTTCTCTCCACTCATGATAAGTGTAGAGTGTATGCTGATCTCGGGCTACAAATCATTGCCCTCCAATGGCAAGTGAAGAGCAATCCTCCAAACAAGGTTCCTCCATCAATGAAAGACAAAGTCGTCTAAAACAAACCATCCATGCGGACTAGGACATGGTCATCATGGAACATCCCGATGAGATGTTTGCGAAGGTTTTACATGATGATACATGATGCAGACAATCTGCACAAGGATACAACAGTAGTCTCATCCATTGCAACTTCATAAAAATTACATGGCAAGCAGTGCACGAGATCCATCACATCTACTAATGGATATTAAATGGGTGAATATGAAAACAACATAAGACCAATCACTTGCCCATGGTTGTACAATGGATGACTATCAATCTCATGGCCCACTTCCAAAAGAGAACGCATATGTAGTGGTGGTGGCGGCATGCCTCCTCCCATGCTCCCATTAGAACATATGGTGTCACAAATGTGAGAATTTTTCCCACTCAAAGACACATCCAACTCATGTGTCTCTCTCATAATCAAGCCTCCCATACAAATCTGATATATATCGGCAATTGGAGACATGATCAGTAGCAATATGAAGAGAATGTTGAAGGTTTCATGTGGTGCAAGAAGGTACTAACGACTTCCCAAACAAGTACAACTCGATACGGAGTTTCTTCCTTGATAAGAATACATGGCAAAACGTTAATCATGCATGTATTTATATGATACATGCTATAGTGCAACCACCGAACATACATGTGGTGATAAAACATGCGCCCCAAGGCCACACAAAGATAGTTGCCTCCATCATGTGAAATGGGCCTCAGTAAAACTCATGGAGGAATATGACAAAGCTTGCCCCCTTGTGAAGCAAAGCACCTGATAGGAATGGCAAGAGTGTGCAAATCAATGAATGTAAAAACAAGTCCTCACCATACGCTGGAAGCAAGATGGTACATGGGTCCATACATGAGTCCTTCATAGTGTGTTGGCATACTATGAAGAAAGTACATGCTCATGTCTTTGTAAAAAGATAATCCTCACGATGCTTGGAAATCCAAGTCGAGAAGGATATGCCATAGATGTCTCTACCATATTACCTCCTCTTTGTTCATCGGTGCAAATATGAAGTGATCCTGAGGACCTATGGGTTATAGATCCACCATATCTCTGGCTAGCACACTTCATCCATAAGGTTCTGCTCCCAAATGACGATCAGCTGTGAGCTCATGTAAATAAGCTCCCGTCGATACAAAAGCTCTGTTCTTTGACATGCTCCTTGTCGAAGACTCCTCACGATAATGCTGCAACAAATATGGAATACTCCCCAAGATATAAGAGCTCCAAAATCATCAAAGACCGAAGAGATAATGCCATCTCCTCTTCCGCAACATCATGTAAAGTGTGAGAGAAACTGCGCCTTACTCTCCCGAAATAAAGCAAAGCAACAAGACATTTCGTTGCCTCCCCATACTTCCATCATACAACTCATGTGATGAAGACATAATGAATGATATGAGTAACACATCAACACCATGCATCCATACTCTATGTTTTTCGCATCAATGATGCAATTATCCGGTCATCTTTTTCTCCACCCTCCTACCCTTAGGAAGAGTGTTTGCGAAGTGATGGCCAAACCAATGCAGACGAGCCTCCCTGTCGTCCCGGTATCATAGTTATCGCAAGTGATGGCCAAAATCCTTCCAAGAGTAACCAACGCAACCAAGCCTCCTGCTGCAGTATCATATATCCGCGAGTAACCTCCTAGCTCCTTGCTCATCAACCACATCCACCCAATCACTTGTGGATGCCTCCTTCTTCTTTTCATCCTGGTACTCCTCCCATGAGGGCTACCATCCTCCCAAGTCAAATTCTTTCCTTTGCACTTCATGGGACTTTGACATGTAAGCTTCTCGAGGATCAATGAGACCCTATCAAGAATCACATAGGTGGTAGGCAAAAACCTCCCATCATGATGTGTATGGCTCAGGGGATGTCCAACACAAGCATGAGAGATGTTATCCATCTGAAGATGTCCTCCATCTTCTATTTGCTCTTGTGAGAAGGGAAGAAAGTCATTGCACCCCATGGTGTGTCGGAGTGCATCTCCCGGGTGAGATCCCTCCTTGAGACCTCATCCATGTTGCACGGCGTGGTACAACCAAGGCGCTCTTGATGCGTAGGGAACTTCTCGCAACGTGCAGATCCCATCCTCAAAAGCGCTGGTTGCCCCGACGCGCCGATGCATGTGGTCGTGCCTCCATGAGTGGGACAACGTTTTCACAAACCTCCGCAGGGGTGATGTGACCTCTTCTTCTTGATGAGAATAGGAAGTGCATGGTACTCCCTCCTCTTTTTCTTCAATCTTCCCGACCTCTTGAACCGTGCATGCGTTTCCTCTCGGATCCGAAAAGAGATGAGAATAAACTCACCTTCTACGTGGAGCTTCGGATTCATAGGGACTGAGTGGATCCCTCCTTCATGGGTACGGTGACCTCCCGTGGTATCGTGCAACTCGGATTTCTACATGCTAGGAACCCTCTCGTCCTTTCCTTTGTACCTTCCTCCTTCATCTCGCGAGCTGACGGTAGTCTTTGAAGGGCAAAGCTACTTCAGTGAAGTCTGCTTTGAACTGCCATTCTCGAAAATAATCTCCAAAGGGTATATGATCCTGCCGCCTCTCTTCCTTACTCTGCGCACGGAGGTGAGAATGTAGGCATTGTGATAATGTCCACGAGTGAGCGAACCATGCTCGATACCCATGTGTAATATTCCTGTTTAAGGATATTAGTAAAACACAGAAATGCTACGGCGATGGAATGACTCTAAAAAGCAAACATTCACAGCACATAAAATAATAAATTTGCTCATGCACGGATATACGTTAAACACGAAAAGCGACACGGGTCATTTATGCTTTTGCGGGAATTATCGGTGATGCAAATAGATTCCCCGATTGTAGCGCTCAAGCGGTGTTATCACTCGGGTTTTCCTAGAAGTTGTGTAAGAGGAAAGTATACCAAGGTAACCACAAACCAACCTTTTAGATGCAGAATCTAGCCAATGCGCATCCAGAGAGGGCTCTCTCTTTATGATTTATCTTTGTTTTTGAATGATTTTAGGCTAGTTATAGATTCAAAGTTTGTTTTGGGAAATTGTGGAATCTACAAACTAAGGGCAAGGTTGAGGGCTTTCGGTCCATTGGGCTATGGAGTCTAAGGATGGCACTACTGGATTTCTTTTCGAACACAAGATGGTATTACGGGGCAAGATAGCTAGACGGAGAACAATCCTTAAAATTTAAAGTGGATGGATGGTCTTGAAGGGATGAAAGGCAACTAAGAATCTTTCACCATATTCAAGAGGAAGAAGAGAAATGATTACAAGCAAAGAGCAATGAAGGATTCTTTGTTACGATAATCCATGATATTGAATCAACAAAACATGAGCAATTAAGAATTCATGCTTATAACTAATCAAGAAAACATCGAGAATAATCACATTTGAAAAACGAGTACAATTAAGCAAATTATGTTTCAATCCTTTATGTAAACTATTCGAAACGGATATGATGATAGCATAAACTAATATAAAATTTAAACACAAGGGTTGGAAAACTTATTGCAGCGAAGTCCAACACATGAATCATGCAACAAGTCCGATTGCTTCAAAACGTCATCCGATAAGCCACAAGTAAATTTGTCCAAAAGCTTTTTATTAGAAAAACCTCAGTGTTACGAACGGAGTAATAGAATCCACCCTTCAAAACTCTCTTTGAAGGCTTATTTATACAAAAATAATCTTAACAATCTTACTCTATCCTAGCCAATAATTCAGGTAGACTTAAAGCGTATTTACAACAAACAAGAGAGCACATGGTCTCGAAAATAGAATAATGAGTAACTGGGTGATGTCTTTGTTCCTTTCTTCATGGACGTGCTAAGGATAAGTGCTCAAAATAGGGCTCTGTGCTGTCCTTTGCGTATTCCTTTGACTTGTTGAATACTTTTTCTTCTCACGGATACTCTTTCAATCTTTCATCTGATACTCTTTCATGTCGCATTTCTGTTTTTTGCATTTACTCAATAGTAAAGATAAACTTTTATCACGACAACATTTTTTACAAAATTTCCGGCATTTTCCCTTCCACCATTTGATCATCACGGTATCATTGTTCTTAAACGATCCTTAGAGTTTCATCGGCTTCGGTAAGTTTATAAAAAGTGGGCTCGTTTGGAAATAGATATTTTAACTCATGCTCCCGGGTGAAACGGATTCTCACTTTTTTCATAAATACTCTTCCCGATTGATACTGCGAGGTTACGGTGAGCTAGTAGAACCTACACTAGTAGGAACCTATAGTCTGTATGTTTAGCATGAGCTTTGATTCTTTTCTCATAAGTTTCCAAGTCCACTATTTGATCCTCTGTGAGCATGGGACTTGGCATTCCATCTGTCGAGCGGAGCTTGAAACTTTTTCTCCGACGTTGATGTCGACCAAAATATCGGTACTACTTTCTTTCTAGATTTTGCATGAAAGTTCTCTTTGTGAAAATTCTCTTTGCTTCACAAAACTACACTGTTCTTTGTCATCAATTCCTAGCAATGCTGGCTGTTGTTTTGATTACGGAATTCAAAAAGCTGAATGAGCTGTCTTGAGCTAGCTACGCTTGCCTCTCTAATTCATGTCTAGTTTTGTTTATTTCCTCTTGGGCTATCTTGACTAACTCATTACTGCTCAAAAAATAGCTTGAATGGAAGGCCAAATATCTCTTATTAAATTAATGATGTTGTCCCAAAGAATATCATTTATTTCATTCGAGGCTTTTCCGGTGTAAGATCTTTTTGCAAAGCCTCAACCAATTTTTTCCAACCTTTTTATTTCTGCGAGGTTGTCGACAGCTGTCTTTTTGGATGTGTCATATTTTCCTCCAATTTTGTTAATTGTAATTTTGCTTCTTGGAGTTACGACTGACCTTTAGCGCAAACTCTCCATCTAGTTTAATCAAATCATGGGAATTCAAATTAGAAATATTCACACGAGATGATTGTTCTGTTGTCATCTGTAGTACTGCTCATGAGCCTTTGTTTGAGAATTTCTGTTCTGCAATGCCTTTTCCGACTCCTTCTCGGGTTTCATTTAGTCGCTCCTGTCAAATTTAAGAGCAACTCCATCATTTCTTCTTGTGAATTTCCTTTTATTACTTCCCCGTGTCTCGGGGTGCCTTGAGGCTGGTATTTTCAGTCTGTTTTCTCGGTGCGTTTATATCATCCTCTTTCTTTTTTATCGGTGCCTCAATACCTTTAGTGTCTTTGGGATTGTGACCCAAACCAATAATGATCTCTTCTGAGAGACTTTATTCTATTGTCCTTGGCCCCAGGAGGAGGCCCTTTCAATTTTCAATGTTGCGGCGGTATTATTCAAGGAATCTTGTAGTGTTAAAGTCGCCATGGCTTTGTTGGTGAGAGTAGAATAAACCATTTCCCCTGATTTGCCTATGAAGCTCTATCCGGTCCAAGGGATGGATATCCTTTGCTAACACTTCAAAATTTGTTTAAGTGTAATGTTGTCGAAGTTGGCTTTGGCACCTTGGCTTTGAAGTGGCTCATTTGCATTTTACCTTGAAAGATCAGAATGCGACATCAACCCTTTGCTGATTGTGAGGAGCCATCTTCATATACGATCGTAGACCTTCATTTTTAATGGTTCATTCCTTGTTTTGATATCAATGAAGGTTTTCTTTATGTCTCCGATGTCTGTCTTGGGCGGTACGAAGAAGATGCTTCGATGCTCAAGCGCTTTTGTATCCCTTTACAGCTTATGTTTGTTTCACTTATTGTGCACTGTTCTGTCGACTATCCTCCTGCCATCATCAAATATTTCATCTATGATCTCTACATCACAGGGAAGTAGATCAGACTTGTGTTTTTTAGCTCGATAGACTTGTGGGAGCTCCTTTTGAAGGTGTGGTATACGGAGTCGACCTCTTTTTCCCTATTTCCACATTCGAGTGGAGTTTGCATCTCTCGGAGCTTGGATTTGCTTTTGCTTGGTGTTTGAGAAGCTTTGGATTGTTGCGAGTGTTTTGGAACTGCGCGATTTTTTCTGCCATGACCAGGGTTTCAATGACCTGAACTATGGGTTCTTTTCCTTTACCTTTAGGCTACTGCTTTGCTACGATGAGGGTTTTGTCTTTCTGTATAGCTTGTTGTAGAGTGAGTTTCGTTGAAGATGTGCCAATGTAGGGTGCACCACGCATTTGATCATATGTTTCTAGGTCAAATTTCTTCTCGGCATCTTTCATAAGTTTATTCAATTTGTCGGCTCCACTTCCCTCTTCAACAAGTGTTCCTTTAACCCATTCATCTTGATTTGCATACTGTGCTATGTCGAGAATTAGTGATGTATATAAGGAGATGACTTATTTTTTAACCTTCTTTCACAAATGAAACCAAAGGGGTCATAAGGGACCCAACGGAAAGATGTACTGGAATTTTTTCTCTAATATAAGTTCGAGCATCTCTTTCGGCTTCCCTAGAATTGCAAATGAAAGGACCTAAACGGCTTTTGATCCTTAGCTTCTGCTTTCTTCTTTACATTGCAGAAATGGATTACATACGGAATTGTTCATCTGTCTAAAGTATTCCAAAGCAAAAATTCTCATTGGTACATATCTGGGTAACTTGAATGGATGTAATTCACATCCATAAATCCCCGATGATCGTATGGTTTTGGTGCAAGTACCAATCCCCAACTTTGTAACTCTTTGACAATTGCGGGTCTTTCTTATCTCGGTACTAAGCATCGGGGGAGAAACTCCTGTTAACAAAGGTTGTAGCGGGATGTACAAGCGGTCAATGAATTACTGAATAAGAGTAGGGAGAATCGGAGGACAAATGAATGATGGGGGACCAAAAAATAACGGACACAGGATTACCTTTAGCATCAAGTTTCTGAACGAAAGGGAATTTGTCGAGTGATAGAAAATTATGAGGTGATAGATAAGCGAGAGTACTTGAAAACCTTTTCATCATCTAGCCTTAAAAATTGATCATGGATTTTGTTGGCAATGAAGGAAGCATAGTCATACTTAATCTCGGGGAAGGCTGCCCGAGGTAAAGATAGATAGCAAAGCCGAGTTATCTCGTCGACATACTCACTTTGGTATTGAATCCTAAGACAAAGGATATTACATTCACAATAAGCCTTCCCAATTGATTGAAAAAAGTAAAAACCATGAGGGGGGTCCCTTTTTAGGTGATGCTCGGGGTAACATGAAGTAAATCGACACATTGCTTTCAATTTCTCTGGAGTTAATGATACGGTTTTCTCAATTAGCCCTTCCATGGATAGAGGTGCTAATTCTTGTTGCAGCTCAAATTGTAACATAGCATTGATAGCCCGAGGTGTTATAGGGAACAAAACACTTTGATCGGGAGCTAATACGGCTCTTTGTGTGGGATCATAATTTGCATGACAATAATGAATGATTTCGGGGAAAACGTGGGTGTAGGGAATGAAATACCTTGGGAGATTGGATTCCCACAACCCTATAAGATCTTGCCCCTTTGAGTATTCGTCTGCTGCGATGACGAGAAACTCAAACGGGGACTTTCATCGAAATGCGGGTCTTTTATTTGGAAATCTTCATCTATGAGAGGCAAGTAGTCTAAATCTCGGTGAGGAGCATTCAAAGGAGTGACATTTAGAGCGATTTGGGGCCTCCATTTTGGTTCTTGTGGATTCAAAATGAGGTTTCGATTTTCTTGCATGGAGCCAGGACGGGATATCGACAAAAGAGGAAATTGGAACAAATTGCGGGTTTGGGAAGCAAATTTACTGAGTTTCAACTCTTCAATGAGGACCTCGGAGAGACTTTCAAACACTTTTTCGAGAGAAAAACACAAGAAACCAAGCTTAACTTGCGATTCGGGGGTGCGGAATGATAAATACTTTGTTTTTGGATGGAAACGGGTTCTTTAACGAGTAATGGACAATGGCGGGACGTTCTTCAACACGGGCGCGGCCGAAGTTTTACGAGTAATTTGGTGTATTTGCGTGGGATTTTGAAATTTGCGGCGAGAGCTTAGTCTCTTTCGAAAACCAAAATAGCCCTGAAAAAAACGCGAAAAATGGCTTAAAAACAAGTCAAAAGGGTTTTTGTCGTTTTCGAGGTGATGATGTCATTTCTGACGTACGGGGTGACGTAAGGGAGTGGGGCCGGCGGTATTCGATAAGCGGTAAGCGGTGAGCCCGCACCGCTTATGGAGGGAAGGCGGTAAAAAATCGCAATGGCGGCGGTCCACGGGATGCTTGCCACGTGGAATGTTTCGAATAGTCAAACCCGCCCACTCCCCGCCGTGGCTAAAAAACTCACACGCGATGGGCGACGGGATTGATCGGGACCGTTGATCAACGGAGGGAATGATCTGACGTAGTGGAGGGAAAGGGAAACTTGTGCGGTTTCGAAAGTGGGCCCGTCGGGGTTTAAACAAGTTTTGACATGTAATCTAATCACCCCCGAGAGCTAATAGGGCGGGAATGGTTGTTAATTGGTCCAAATGACTAATGACCCTCGGTAATTATAAAATGAATTGCGGCGGGGTTTGGCCATGTGGAATGCGGGTATGGTGGCGCGAGGATTCCGTCGTAGTTTATTCTTGTTTTTTGGTGTTAAACACATATGTTACGTGTCTAACGCTTTTCTATATATATTTTATTATACGATGAATAAATTAATATAATTAATTCATCATAGGGCGGAATGTATATATAAGGTTATAGTTTTACCAAAAGGGCTTTATAAAGCGGGGTATTTATTTTAAATGTGCGGGACTATATATACTTTGGTAAAACATTATAATAAGAGGGTTTTGGGGATATTTATTAGAAAAGGGAGTTATATACATAGGAAAAAAGGGATTTCACTAGGGATTTAATATAATAGAGTTAGGTGTTAATATGAGAAAAGGACAAGGAAAATCAAAACACCTTTGTACATCTAAGAAAGTGAAAACTTATGAAGTAAATTGCACATTTTATCTTCAACACTTAAACTTAGAATAACAAGTTGTTTTGAGAGTTTTATGGAATGTTGCATCGATTTCCTAAGTAAAATAGGATTTTACTTAGGGAAAAAGTTAAAAAATGGAAGATAATCAATGATGGATTATTTCAAGTGCTTAGGTCTTTTGATCATTAGGCCGAGGGTCCGGTCCCTCCGAAGTCAAGGAAATGCCTTGGGCTGCTGATCTCCAATTACCTTAGTACTGGGGGAAATTAGTAAAACTCTTGGGGGGAAAATGATGAGGAGGTTAATGAATTTGACTTTGTTTGTCTGTGATTTTCCGATTGTATTTCTTGCTTTAGTACTTGTGATGAAAGTAGAGATCAACCAACATATAGCGACACCATTCATCGAGATAACACACATGTAGCACCATCTACCTACCCTATCTACTTAACACTACCATTTTTTCTTCTTTATTAGGGTGCATTTAGACTTGCAAACCCTTTTCAATCTTTTCTTTTTACATGATGAATCTATCTATTTCTACCCTTATCACATCCAAGGGCTCGGATTAAATCAGCTGTAGAGCACCTTTTTTCACTCTACCTAGCTACTTATCCGCAACGATTAAAGCGTGTTTAGCTAGATATTTATTCTCTAATCTATAACATGAAATTGAAATATGACTAAGCCAAGTTTAAACAGAGTTTGACTTATTCATGAATTGTGGCAAAAGTTTCACAAAGTTTGCACACAATTGTTTACTTTACAACAGAGATGAAAAAAGTAGTGGCATTTAGACTTGCACACTTTCTCCTTGGTCTATTTTTTGCTTGGGGTTCATTTCTTTCTCTTTTTTGACCATTTTTATTCTTTTTACCCTTTGATTTTTCTTTTAGGGTATACCCTCTTTACATTTTTTTAAATTTTTTTGATTTTTTTGGTTTTTTAAGAATATGGAACACCTTCGCTCAAGTAAGAAGGTTTGAACATATTCCACACTTCATCGAAAGACAATCATGAAAGATGGAACCTATTGATATAGGAGGCTAACACGGCTCCACTTGGGGATGGCTTTTCCTTGTGGAAAGTCAAGAACGATGAGATCGAGATGCCTCGGAATGTCTTCAAAAGCGAAAGTAAGGAATTTTCCTTCTTTCTCGGTAGCTTTATTTTACATATGATAGTAAAACTTTTTGGAACTTAGGGCCTTCACTTCGGGCTTCAATTCCAAGAAGTCACCATCCAATCAAGCTTTGTAGTAACAAAAATAAAACAAGCAAACAATATATTATGTACAAGTTAGAAACATTTAAACATTCTAGTAAATTGGATCAAAATAATGCTTAAGCATTCGAAACATTGACTAGTCCTTCTTCAACACAGATTGTCCAAGTCCTTCAAAAAATAAGTATTGTTTCTATAGAGCATGAATGATATAAAGGCCCTTTCCACAAGAAATCAAACTTCCCATGTTTCCCTTTTTCTTCTCTTCTAGAATCCCATCTTAGGACCTTGTCTCCTAAGCGAAAATCTCTGCTTTAGTCCTTTTATCAAACATTTTCTTTAGCTTTTCTGTAAGACTTGTGATCTTTGGTATACCTCTTCTCTCGGTTTGTTGCGGGTGGATTGTCCGAGTTAATTCTTCTTTGAATGTCATTTGGCTCCACTTGAGCCTCTTGAAGTAATTACATCACAGGGATTCCTAACGATGATGGGAATCTTGCTTCCAGGGCCATAAACTAACTCATAAGGACTAGTCCCAATGGATTTCTTGGTTGTAAGTACGTACGCCCATAATGCATAGAGTCGGTTTCTTATGCCGGTTCTTTTATTCTCCTCCAACAATTTCTTAATGATATTGATCAAACTCTTATTGGAGGATTACGCTGGTCCATTACCTTGGGGGTAATAGGGTCGTTGAATGGCCTAAAGTAATATGATATTTATGGCGAGAAATTTATCATTTTCTTTGATTTAAATACGGCGGCGTTATGCCGTTATAATATTTCTCGGACATCCAAATCTTGAAAGTATGTTGGTTTCAAGAAACCCTATGATTACTGAGAATCATTGGATCGTCTACATGGGATGGCTTCAATCCATTTGGTGAAATAGTACGTAGCGGTTAAAATCCATCTATGTTGTCACGAAGAAGGGGGGTGAATCTCTCCAATAAAATCTAAACCCCATTGTTGAAAGGGTCTTTACTGTGGAAGCGGTTTTTAAAGGCGGGAGGTAACAACTTTCTTTTACCCTCAAATATCGACATTTGTGACGACTTGTTACAAATTTCTTTACATCGAGAAAATAATGTTGGCCGGTAAAACATGACCTAAAGATTTTGTCTGTGATGAATTTCGATAGAGATGTCCTCCCACAATCCCTCGCATGAAATTCATTAAGTACTTTATCGACTTCATCTTTTAAGAGACAATTCAATAAAATTCCTTCATGATTCTTCCAAAATAAAGAGTGCTATCTAAAATACAATATTTCAAAGATGTCATCTTTAAAAAATCTTTAGCAGTTACAGACAACCCTGGAGGAGCTTGCGGGTTTAATAGAACATGAATTATATCGATGTACCGGGGTGAATCTAAGAAAGCTTGGTGATGCGGGAGTCGCCATCTCCTGCTGCGTTATCCGAGTTCATTGATATCTAAGGCTTGGCAATTGGTTTCTGTACATAAGTTGTGCTAAGCCTTGGCGCTTTTATCGGTTTGGTTGGCTTGATCTCAATATCATATTCCAAAATGGTAGCTATCCACTTACCTCGTTTACCTTCAAGGCCATCTTGAGTCAAAATATCTTTAACTACGTCATTGGGCACATATGCTATCACATGAGAATATAATATGTAAACTCTAAAATCTTTGATTGCTTTTACGATGCAAAAGCTGTTTTTTTCCATAATATTGTACATTAGAGGTGCATCCCTCAGTGCTTTACTAAAAAATGCTATTGGCTTTTCACACCCTTGGTCATCTTTTTGAAGTAAAAAGCAATTTGTAGCATGATGTGTTCGAGAAGCAAATGAAAAAATAATAAAGTCTCTATCAAATTTAGGACTCGATTTCGAGCTCGGTGTCCTTGTTAAAGCCATTTTAATTTCCTCGAATGATTGTTTGGCTTCTACGAGTCAGTCAATGCTTGAATCTTTCCTCAACATGTTAGTCGATAATCTAAGTAACTCTGCTAGACTAGAAATAAATCTTCTCAAGAAGTTGATTTTTCCTATAAATGCTTGCAATTCTTTATATGTTTTGAGGGTGGGGTATTTGCAAAATTGCTTGAATTCTTTCGGGATCAATCCTAATGCCATCTTTAGAAATGATATGTCCTAAAAGCTTTCCTTCTTCCAAACCAAACAATGACTTTTTAGGGTTTAAAGAAATTCCATATTTCTCGCACTTTATAAATACTTGCCTTAGGTGACCTAAATGTTCTTGATCTGTTTTAGAGAAAACGGTCAAATCATCTAAGTAAATAACCCGGAAAATAATGTATCTCTTTATCAAAAGCAATGTCCATCGCTCTTTGAAAGGTAGCTCTGTATTCTTGAGTCCAAATGGCATTTTGACATATTTAAACGTACCCCATGGTGTGGTAAATGCTGTTTTATCACGATCATCGGGATGAACCGAATCTGGTTGTACCGAAAATCCATCCGGTAGTGATATTCTCGAAGATCCCACTACCCTTTGCGAGAATGTGGTCCATTTTCAGCGAGAGGATAGTTGTCTTTTAAAGAAACTTTATTCAAATTCCTTAAATCAACACACGGTCTGATTTCTCTGTCTTTTACGGTTGGTACTAGGTTAGAAACCCATTCAGAAAATATGATGAGGAGCTATAATCCCCATTCAAACATTCTTTTGATTTCCTTTTCAATTGAGGGTAATAAAAGCAGGATTAATTCTCCTAAGCTTTTGTTTAAAAAGGTTTAAGTGCAGTTTCAAAGGTATAGTATGTTGAATGATGGATGTATCATAAGATTTGAGGTCTTCATAACTCCAAGCAAAAAACATCCATGGAATTCTTTTTAATAGTTCAACATATTTCACCTTTTGATCTTTTGGAAGAGATTTAAACAACTTAACAATTTTTGGATGTTGCTGGTGTTCCCTAAGTTTGCATTCCTCCATATCAGCTTTAACGGGTTCCATTTTTAGGTACGAATGGAATATCATTTGAGTCGAATAGATCTTCCAAAGGTGTTAATCCTTTGGGTAATTGATTATCTTTTAAATTGATGATTTGTCTCATCTATGATCTCATCAAATTCCATTTTGTTTCAAATTTTGCATGTCTTTTTCGAGTGAATGTGGTTGGATGCAGACATATGAATTGCATTTTCTCTTGAAATTTCCATTTTTTTGTTCTTTTTCTTGATCAAATTTATCGGCGGTCATGTCTTCATCTATATTACGGTTAGAGAACTCATTACGAAGTGTCAAAAAAACTATTGATTTGATGGTTATTCACAAATACTTGCCAATTCAAAACATTGTCGGGTATTGCAGGCCTGTGTCTTATCTCGGCTGGCTGATGATTAGGATCAAAAGGCAACTTACATGTACTAGCAAACATTGCTAAACGCTTGTGAGCATGCAAGTTTTGTTTCACGGGAATCTTGGCAAGTTGGGCTTGTAGAAATGTGTTGAGAATCTCTACAGCTGTCTCTCGGTATTGTTTCAGGTCTCATGTCCTTTGTTGCACATTCTCCTTTAATCTGTTGGATAATTGAATTCGAGTCGCCTATGATTGATACCTAATGCCTCCTAACTTCTTGACATGTTTAAGCCCCAATAAAAAGAGCTTCATACTACTGCCATGTTGTTAGTGCATTTGAAATTTAACCTATAAGCATGACCCTGCTGCATGATTGTTCTCTACATTGTGTAACCAAATTCCAGCTCACGCACCTAGTCATGTTCTTGAGCCATCAAACTCTAAATGCCATAGAATTTCATGTTCATAATCTTCATCGATTGTTTTTATGATTTTACGACAAGAGCTAGTTGTTTAGTTTTTCCCGGGTTTTTTCTTGGTCATACTGGTGTTTCTTTGTTTTCGGATATTTCTTCAATTTTGACGGTGGTTTTGTTTATGATTTCCTTTTCAGGAGCTCCTATTTCGGTAGGAAAGATCGACTCGGCATTTGTATAAAATAAAAGAATCCATGTCGAGATGTACGAGAATAAACGAGGGGAGAAGTTTCGAGGGCTTCTCATGGCTACTCACTAAGTACTTCATCAAAGTTTCTCTATATAATCTTTTAGGCTGACCAAATACTTTGAAATAGTTGCATAAGACATGTCTAATTGAATAGATCCTCCAAGTTTAGCACCCCCAAGACCTAGACAATAACATACCATATTTGGGTGGAATATCGAAACTACTATGTCCATTAAAACGAGACTTAGCAGGGTATTGGACCAAAGTGACACACGAGATCTTTAATTAAACCTAAACATTTTACATGCTGGAATCAAATGAAAACAAATCTTTGTATGGTCTAGTAATATCTAGATTCAATCATTCCATTACTTGCTTTTGGCATCAAATTGTGAGATGCTCCCGAGAATCAAGCATTGCATTATGGAGTATCTTGTCATGAACATTCGGGCTTACATAAAATGGAGGAGAGTTCCCCCACTTTTACGGTTTGCCATTAACCTCGGGGCCAAAAAGAAGTTTGGGTTGATCATCAAGAATATTCTTTGAATCATCCAATCCACGAAATGTTAATGTTTAAAGACTTGGAAATCGGATTCCTATAGACATCATGTTTAGCCAATGCGATAAAGGAACAGCCTATCTTGAGTTTGCCTATTTCGGCTTCTAGATTAAAGGGTTTTTTCTGTTTTGAGCTTTTAGCGTTTTTGCACGATTGGATTTTCTCGGTTTCTGGATCTTCAATGTTTTTCTCTTTTTCATGAATGAAGTTTTGCTTTGAAGATGTTTCGAGACTAACTTCTCTTGTTTCTTCTACGGTTCCTACTTGAGGAGATGTATTGGATTGCTGTTTGTCAATTGGTTGGTTGTCGAGAGACATCTTCAATTATTGGATTTGAAAAAACGAGGAGTTATCCTAGGCAAAAATTTGTATTTGGGGAATGTTTTGTACGG
This sequence comes from Pinus albicaulis, assembly GCA_034641835.2. Taxonomy (NCBI): domain Eukaryota; kingdom Viridiplantae; phylum Streptophyta; class Pinopsida; order Pinales; family Pinaceae; genus Pinus; species Pinus albicaulis. The sequence continues at coordinate 39,734,619 of CM076580.1, read as the reverse complement.
GGAAGTATTTTGTACGGGAGGGGAATGTTTTGTTTTTCCTTTGACATTTTGTTTTGTGGTTTTGTTTATTTTCTCTACGGTACATCTATCAGTCTACTTCTCAAGTTGTCTTTGCTTATGAACCTAGTAGATTCTTTGTGTCATAGCCTTCTTTGAAATCAAAAGTCTCACTCGAATGAGTGTGGAATGTTTCAAGGATATGATTCTCTTGATCATCCCCTGAGATAGGAAGATTTCCCGATTCATCTTTGTCCTCATTGACATTGTTTATTTCTACATCTTACGTGGGTCCTTACGAGGTCGAACCTTCAACAAAGTTTTCTTGGAAAGGTGGTCTAATGTTTTGATCGGGGACATTCTTTCCAATATTTTGGTTCAGATTCCTCCTAAAGTTTGGGTTTCTTGCAACATTACGGTTATCGATAGAGACTTTCTTTCAATGGTTTCCACTCTATCACCTAATCTTTCCATACCTTTAATGATTACATCCGGCTTCTTTTCAAAAGTTGAAGGTTCTTCCTTCATAGGCATTCTTCTCTCTGCCCTTTCTGCGGCTCGTTTTTCTATCGATTTGCTTCTACGCTCACCACTATGCTACTGCATTTCCTCTAGTGTTTGTGGGGCTCTTTCCCTAAGAGAATAAGCTATTTCGAAAGTCAAAGACCGTCAGGAATTTGACCAACACGTTATTAGGTGGGGGTCTTAGATTGAAGGAAGCGCATGATATGATTCATTAAATCTTATGATGTAATCTTGTGCGGTTTCATTTGGTCTTCTTCTTAATTTTTCAAATTACGATAGGATGCGGAGAGGATCTTTCTTTTTCTCCCATCTGTTCCAAAAATGCCTATACAAAGCTTCTAGGTCGACAATGCCGGTTCAGGGGTGAGAGCCTAAACCAAGTTCTAACTTCTCCGAGTAAGACTTTTTACAAAAAATTCTCATACGGATATCATCGGTATCAATCTCATAAAACTCAAAGTAATCGTCATCCTTTTGGTGTGTTGTTGAGATACGTGTAGGTACGATCTGTCAAAAGGTGTGATCTTACTTTGGTAATACGGTGGTAAAGGCTGGAGGGTTGGTGGTAATATTAAAGGCGTATCGATTGGCCATTGGAAGATAAAGTGGAGTAACAAGAGTGGCCGGTCTAGTAGGAGGAGATGGAGGTCGACATGTGGAGATGGAGGTCGACAGGGTGTTTGAAAAAGTGGGTCGGGTTCGGAGATGCTTGGGTTATTACGGGAAATGTTTGAGCTTTCTTGAAAGGCTTGCTCGAGATTGAATGGAGTTCATGAAATTCTGCTCGAAGATGATGCGAAACAAATCTATATTGCAATTCTTCAATGAACCAAGGATACGGAATCAACCTAGATAATTCAGTCTAGAAAAATTTACAAACAAAGAAGTTTCAAATCTCGCATCAAAAGGAATGTCATCAATATAAATAATCTTCACGGGACACGATGCGAGATCTAGAAAGTGGTCAGAACTACACATACCTTCCGACTTCCTCTTTAGTAACTTTCTTGACTTCCTTGTCTTCTAAGAATCCTAGGAATCGGGTTTGGATTTTCAAAAATTGGTGGTGGATTGGGGTCGGGGGTTTGACCTAGTATGCCGAATCCTTTACGAAGCCATTTTTCTTAGAATATGTGTTTTTGAATTTTGGGTTTTATTTGAAAAAATAAATACAACTTCTACAAATTCTTTAAGAAATAATGATATGTGATTAAGATTTCCTCAAAGATGCTGTTTAAACTAGAGAATACGATTGAAAAAATTTGAAACTAAGATTCAACTTATAAACTAAATCAGAGATAGTGAAACAACATTTATTTACTTTTGCAATTGCATAGCAAAAAGCAATTTTCGAAGGCTTCTGGTGATATTCGGACTACATGCTGTAGAATTATAAATCAAACAATAGTATCGATAAAATGATTCGGGTCCCCGATTGGAGTCAGCCACTATGTTATCACTCGGGTTTTCCTAGAAGTTGTGTAAGAGGAAAGTATACAGAGGGTAACCACAAACCAACCTTTTAGATGCGAATATAGCCAATGCGCATCCGGAGAGGCTCTCTCTTTATGATTTATCTTTGTTTTTGAATGATTTTAGGCTAGTTATAGATTCAAAGTTTGTTTTGGGAAATTGGTGGAATCCACAAACTAAGGGCAAGGTTGAGGGCTTTCGATCCATTGGGCTATGGAGTCTAAGGATGGATTTCTTTGGATTTATTTTCGAACACAAGATGGTATTACGGGAGCAAGATAGCTAGACAGAGAACAATCCTTAAAATTTAAAGTGGATGGATGGTCTTGAAGGATGAAAGGCAACTAAGAATCTTTCACCATATTCAAGAGGAAGAAGAGAAATGATTACAAGCAAAAGAGCAATGAAGGATTCTTTGTTACGAGTAATCAACAATATTGAATCAGCAAAACATGAGCAATTAAGAATTCATGCTTATAACTAATCCGAAGAAAACATCGAGAATAATCACATTTGAAAAGCAGTACAATTAAGCAAATTCTGTTTCAATCCTTTATGTAAACTATTCGGGAAAACGGATATGATGATAGCATAAACTAATATAAAATTTAAACACAAGGGTTGGAAAACTTATTGAACTGAAGTCCAACACATGAATCCTGCAACAAGTCAGTGCTTCAAACGTCATCCAGGTAAGCCACAAGTAAATTTGTCCAAAAGCTTTTTATTCCGAAAACCTCAATGTTACAGTAGAGTAATAGAATCCACCCTTCAAAACTCTCTTTGAAGGCTTATTTATACAAAAATAATCTTAACAATCTTACTCTATCCTAGCCAATAATTCGAGTCGACTTAAAGCGTATTTAAAACAAACAAAGAGACACATGGTCTGAAAATAGAATAATGAGTAATCGGTGATGTCGTGTTCCTTTCTTCATGGACGTGCTAAGGATAAGTGCTCAAAATAGGGCTCTGTGTCTGTCCTTTGCGTATTCCTTTGACTTGTTGAATACTTTTTCTTCTCACGGATACTCTTTAATCTTTCATCCGATACTCTTTCATCTGCATTTTTGTTTTTTTACCATTTACTCAATAGTAAAGATAAACTTTTATCCCGACAACATTTTTTTACAAAATTTCCAGACATTTCCTTCCACCATCGATCATCTGGTATCATTGTTCTTCACGAGCTTCCTTAAAGTTTCATCGGCTTCGGTAAGTTTATAAAAAGTGGGCTCGTTTGGAAATAGATATTTTAACTCATGCTCCGAGGTGAAACAGATTCCTCACTTTTTCATAAATACTCTTCCCGAGTTAGTACTGCAGTTCGATGAGCTAGTAGAACCTACACTAGTAGAACCTATAGCCTGTATGTTTAGCATGAGCTTTGATTCTTTTCTCATAAGTTTCCAAGTCCACTATTTGATCCCTCCGTGAGCATGGGACTTGGCATTTCACCTGTCGAGCGAGCTTGAAACTTTTCTGAAAACGTTGATGTCGACCAAAATATCGATACACTTTCTTTCTAGATTTTGCATGAAAGTTCTCTTTGTGAAAATTCTCTTTGCTTCCAAAACTACACTGTTATGTCATCAATTCCTAGCAATGCTAGGTTGTTGTTTTTCTAGAATTCAAAAGCGAATGAGGCTGTGAGCTAGCTCTTTCAGCTTACCTCTTAATTCATGTCTAGTTTTGTTTATTTCCTCTTGGGCTATCTTGACTAACTCATTCTGCTCAAAAATAGCTTGAATGGAAGGCCAAATATCTCTTATTAAATTAATGATGTTGTCCCAAAGAATATCATTTATTTCATTCGCAGAGGCTTTTCCGGTGTAAGATCTTTTTGCAAAGCCTCAACCAATTTTTCCAACCTTTTTATTTCTACGAGGTTGTCGAGCATCTGTCTTTTTTGGATGTGTCATATTTTTCCCTCCAATTTTGTTAATTGTAATTTTGCTTCTTGGAGTTCACGTGACCTTTAGTGCCCAAACTCTCCATCGTTTAATCAAATCATCGAAATTCAAATTAGAAATATTCACCTGAGATGATTGTTCTCGTTGTCCGTAGTACTCTGTCTCTGAAGCCTCGTTTGAGAATTTCTGTTCTGCTGATGCCTTTTCCAGCTCCTTCTCGGTTTCATTTAGTCGCTCTGTCAAATTTAAGAGCAACTCCATCATTTCTTCTTGTGAATTTCCTTTTATTACTTCCCTGTGTCTCGGTGCCTTGAGTGGTATTTTCAATCTGTTTTTCTCGGTGCGACTATATCATCCTCTTTCTTTTTTATCGGTGCCTCAATACCTTTAGTGTCTTTGGGATTGTGACCCAAACCAATAATGATCTCTTCTAGAGACTTTATTCTATTGTCCTTGGCACGGGAGGAGGCCCTTTCAATTTTCAATGTTACGACGAGTATTATTCAAGGAATCTTGTAGTGTTAAAGCTGCCATGGCTTTGTTGGTGAGAGTAGAATAAACCATTTCCCCCTGTTTGCCTATGAAGCTCTATACAGATCCAAGGGATGGATATCCTTTGCTAACACTTCAAAATTTGTTACGATGTAATGACTGCTGCTGAAGTTGGCTTTGGCACCTTAGCTTTGAAGTGGCTCATTTGCATTTTACCTTGTGAAAGATCAAATGCCGACATCAACTACTATTTCGATTGTGAGGAGCCATCTTCATATGCGATCGTAGACCTTCATTTTTAATGGTTCATTCCTTGTTTTGATATCAATGAAGGTTTTCTTTATGTCTCCGATGTCTGTCTTGGGCGGTCTGAAAGAAGATACTTGAGTGCTCAACTGCTTTTGTATCCCTTTACGGCTTATGTTTGTTTCACTTCTCTGTACTTTGTTCTTGACTATCCTCCCCTGCCATCATCAAATATTTCATCTATGATCTCTACATGCTGGAAGTAGATCGGACTTGTGTTTTTTAGCTTGATAGACTTGTGGGGCTCCTTTTGAAGGTGTGGTATCCCGGAGCTGACCTCTTTTTTCCCTATTTTCACATTCGAGTGGAGTTTGCATCTCTGGAGCTTGGATTTGCTTTCTTGGTGTTTGAGAAGCTTTAGATTGTTACTGGGTGTTTTGGAACTACGTGATTTTTACGCCATGACCGGGGTTTCAATGACCCTGAACTATAGGTTCTTTTCCTTTACCTTTAGAGCTCTGCTATGCTCTGATGAGGGTCTGTCTTCTGTATAGCTTGTTGTAGAGTGAGTTTGTTGAAGATGTGCCAATATAGGGTACCGCATTTGATCATATGTTTCTAGGTCAAATTTCTTCTCGGCACTCTTTCATAAGTTTATTCAATTTGTCGGCTCCACTTCCCTCTTCAACAAGTGTTCCTTTAACCCATTCATCTTGATTTGCATCTGTTTGTTCTATGTCGGGAATTACGTGATGTATATAAGGAGATGACTTATTTTTTTAACCTTCTTTCACAAATGAAACCAAAGGGGTCATAAGGGACCCAACGGAAAGATGTACTGAATTTTTTCTCTAATATAAGTTCGAGCATCTCTTTCGACTTCCCTAGAATTGCAAATGAAAGGACCTAGCGGCTTTTGATCCTTAATCGTGCTTTCTTCTTTACATTGCTAGAAATGGATTACATCTGAATTGTTCATCCGTCTAAAGTATTCCAAAGCAAAAAATTCTCATTGGTACATATCTGGGTAACTTGAATGGATGTAATTCACATCCATAAATCCCGATATTTCGTATGGTTTTGGTACAAGTACCAATCCCCAACTTTGTAACTCTTTGACAATTGCGGGGGTCTTTCTTATCTCGATACTAAGCACTGGGGGGAGAAACTCCTGATAACAAGGTTGTAGCGGGATGTACAAGCTGATCAATGAATTACGAATAAGAGTAGGGAGAATCGAGAGGACAAATGAATGATGGGGGACCAAAAAATAACGAACACAGGGATTACCTTTAGCATCAAGTTTACAGAACGGGGAAAGGGAATTTGTACGAGTGATAGAAAATTATGAGGTGATAGATAGCGAGGAGTACTTGAAAACCTTTTTCATCATCTAGCCTTAAAAATTGATCATGGATTTTGTTGGCAATGAAGGAAGCATAGTCATACTTAATCTCGGGAGAGTGCGCTGAGGGGTAAAGATAGATAGCAAAGCCGAGTTATCTCGTCAACATACTCACTGGTATTGAATCCTAAGACAAAGGATATTACATTCACAATAAGCCTTCCCAATTGATTGAAAAAAGTAAAAACCATAGGGGGGAGTCCCTTTTGGCTGATGCTCGGGTAACATGAAATGCTGACACATTGCTTTCAATTTCTGCTGGAGTTAACGATCTGGTTTTCTCAATTAGCCCTTCCATGGATAGAGGTGCTAATTCTTGTTACAGCTCAAATTGTAACATAGCATTGATAGCTTTGAGGTGTTATAGGGAACAAAACACTTTGATCGGGGAGCTAATACGACTCTTTGTGTGGGATCATAATTTGCATGACAATAATGAATGATTTCGGGGGAAAACGTGGGTCGTAGGAATGAAATACCTTGGGAGATTGGATTCCCACAACCCCTATAAGATCTTGCCCCTTTGAGTATTCGTCTCTGCAGCGACGGGAAACTCAAAGCGGGGACTTTCATCGAAATGCGGGTCTTTTATTTGGGAAATCTTCATCTATGAGAGGCAAGTAGTCTAAATCTCGGTGAGGAGCATTCAAAGGAGTGACATTTAGAGCGAGTTGGGGCCTCCATTTTGGTTCTTGTGGATTCAAAATGAAGGTTTCGATTTTTCTTGCGGACGGACGGGATATCGACAAAAAGAGGAAATTGGAACAAATTGCGGGTTTGGGAAGCAAATTTACGGAGTTTCAACTCTTCAATGAGGACTCGAGAGAGGACTTTCAAACACTTTTTCGGGAGAAAAACACAAGAAACCAAGCTTAACTTGCGAGTCGGGAGTGCGGAATGATAAATACATGCTTTTTGGATGGAGACGGTTCTTTAGCTGAGTAATGGACAATGGCGGGGACGTTCTTCAACACGGGCGCGGCGGAATTTACGAGTAATTTGGTGTATTTGCGGCGAATTTTGAAATTTGCAGTGGGAGCTTAGTCTCTTTCGAAAACCAAAATAACTCGAAAAAAACGCGAAAAATGGCTTAAAAAACAAGTCAAAAGGGTTTTTGTCGTTTTCGAGGTGATGATGTCATTTGACGTACGGGGTGACGTAAGGGAGTGGGGGCGGCGGTATTCGATAAGCGGTAAGCGGTGAGCCCGCACCGCTTATGGAGGAAAGGCGGTAAAAATCGCAATGGCGACGATTCCACGGGATGCTTGCCACGTGGGAATGCTTTGAATAGTCAAACCCGCCCACTCCCGTGGCTAAAAAACTCACACGCGATGGGCGGCGGGATTGATCGGGACCGTTGATCAACGGAGGAATGATCTGACGACTGGAGGAAAGGGAAACTTGTGCGGTTTCGAAAGTGGGCCCGTCGGGGTTTAAACAAGTTTTGACATGTAATCTAATCACCCCTGGGAGAAGCTAATAGGCGGGAATGGTTGTTAATTAGTCCAAATGACTAATTAACCCCCGTGAATTTATAAAATGAATTGCGGGCGGGGGTTTGGCCATGTGGAATGCCGAGTATGGTGGCGCGAGATTCCGTCGTAGTTTATTCTTGTTTTTTGGTGTTAAACACATATGTTACGTGTCTAACGCTTTTCTATATATATTTTTATTATACGATGAATAAATTAATATAATTAATTCATCATAGGGAGCGTGAATGTATATATAAGGTTATAGTTTTACCAAAGGGCTTTATAAGCGGGGTATTTATTTTAAATGTGCGGGACTATATATACTTTGGTAAAACATTATAATAAGAGGGTTTTGGGGATATTTATTAGAAAAGGGAGTTATATACATAGGAAAAAAGGGATTTCACTAGGGATTTAATATAATAGAGTTAGGTGTTAATATGAAAAAGGACAAGGAAAATCAAAACACCTTTGTACATCTAAGAAAGTGAAAACTTATGAAGTAAATTGCACATTTTTATCTTCAACACTTAAACTTAGAATAACAAGTTGTTTTGAGGAATTTTATGGAATGTTGCATCGGTTTCCTAAGTAAAATAGGATTTTACTTAGGAAAAAAGTTAAAAAATGGAAGATAATCAATGATGGATTATTTCAAGTGCTTAGGTCTTTTGATCATTAGGCCGAGGGTCCGGTCCCTCCGAAGTCAAGGAAATGCCTTGAGCCCCCTTTGATCTCCAATTACCTTAGTACTTTTTTTGGGGGAAATTAGTAAAACTCTTGAGGGGGAAAATGATGAGGGAGGTTAATGAATTTGACTTTGTTTGTTGTGATTTTCCCAAAGTGTATTTCTTGCTTTAGTACTTGTGATGAAAGTAAAGGATCAACCAACATATAGCGACACCATTCATCGAGATAACAGCATGTAGCACCATCTACCTACCCTATCTACTTAACACTACCATTTTGTCTTCTTTATTAGGGTGCATTTAGACTTGCAAACCCTTTTCAATCTTTTCTTTTTACATGATGAATCTATCTATTTCTACCCTTATTACATCCAAGGGCTCGATTAAGCTGATTGAGCACCTTTTTTCACTCTACCTAGCTACTTATGCGCAAGATTAAAGTCTGTTTAGCTAGATATTTATTCTCTAATCTATAACATGAAATTGAAATATGACTAAGCCAAGTTTAAACAGTTTGACTTATTCATGAATTGTGGCAAAAGTTTCACAAGTCTGCACACAATTATTTTATTACAACGAGATGAAAAAAAGTAGTGGCATTTAGACTTGCACACTTTTCCTTGGTCTATTTTTTTGCTTGGGGTTCATTTCTTTCTCTTTTTTGACCATTTTTATTCTTTTTTACCCTTTGATTTTTTCTTTTAGGGTATACCCTCTTTACATTTTTTAAATTTTTTGATTTTTTGGTTTTTTAAGAATATGGAACACCTTCGCTCAAGTAAGAAGGTTTGAACATATTCCACACTTCCATCAAGACAATCATGAAATATGGAACCTATTGATATAGGAGGCTAACAACTGGCACGGGCAAGATAAAAAGACTTCCTCAGAAAACAAGGGGTACAGCAGTTTTCCTATTTGAGTTCAAGCGGTTGGGAATAACTGCCGAGTGTTGCCAATATGCTATAGCTGGAAAAGGGAACCATTGAGCGACTCCCGAAACTGGTCAAGCCCTCAACAGGCATGGACTGTCTTTGCTTCAAACTCCAGACCCGAAACCTCCAAAATGATAACGACTACGTGCACACACGTGATGAGCTGCGGTCTTTTCACTCGGGACGACGCTGCCACTCACAGCGCAGCTACGCAACAAGTTTGCAACAAGCTTTAGACCCAATCCTTCTGCAAAACGATGATAGGATTGCCTCACCTGAGTAGGCACTCGAAGTCCCCCGGGGCTGAGATTGAGACTGCCTCACCCGAGCAGGCACTCGAAGTCCCCTGGGGCTGAGGTTGAGATCTCCGTTCGGAGACACTCGGTGCACTAAACAGTGTTGCAGAGCTGCTAAACAGTCGGCGTGCTCAAGTCTTGGTGACCAATTTCAATATCATAAACATCAATAATCCAAAATGAGGAAGCCCGCTTTCCTTTTATATGCGGCCTCCTTCTCAACCCTAGACTCCTTCTTTCCCACGCAGCCCTTCTCGGCCCCACGCTGCCAACTCAGCCCGCGTGTTTGTCTCCGTGCGCTCGCGTGAGCCTCGATCTACTCCCGGTCTCTTATAATTAACTAGAGGCAGCAAAATTGATCTGAATTAATATTCCAATTAGCTATTGCTAATTTGGGAATATTACATCCCCAATGTTTAATTCAGCAAAAAAGCGAACTCTCATCCTCCAAAATATCAAGAGTACTTTCCCATTGTTCCTTGAGAGTTTCCATTTCGTTCTCAACAGCATCTTCAAACTGCACTCTCATCCTCCAAACAAACGTTTAAGAGTACCTTACCACTGTTCCTTGAAAGTTTCCATTTCGTTCTCAACGACATTTTCTAACTGCACAAAATACATAATCTGTCTAGTTTCAATATGCATAAACATAAGCAACAAACTCTCAAAAAGGAAAACATAGGTAAAGGAGGCTCTTACATTTTTTCCCGTTAACGACTCAGATAACTCAGACCCGACATCCCTTTCAACATGGAGAAGTGTTTCTTCCTCTAATGATTCTTGAGCTTCCACTGCCTAAAATATTGAAGATTACATATCTATGTAACTTTAAGATGGGAGAGCCTTTTCATATTGAAAAAAATCACTGCACCAAAGGAAATGATGAACCCATTATACAAGCAAATATCTTTGCAGCTCGACCAACAAAATTTATTTTACCTAAATCTCAAGACTACAAAATCTTGCAAGGCCATGATTAAATGAATCGAGCGTACTACGAGCAAGCATACCTTGCTTTCGACTGTAAAAATTCATCAATCGGATATTGAACCTCTGCATCTCTTAGATGCATCTCGCAAAGAGAAGTGAAACCAATGTCACATGGTCGAGTGGAATTCTAAAATTAGAAGTATACTTAGGTTTCTGGAAAAAATTCAAATTAAAATTAGCCAAAGTCAGATTATTAAATCTAGAGGATCTGCTAAAGGTCACAAGTGATAAATATTAGAATGAGGCGAGCTAATCTCTTAAGCAAATATCTTGACAATACCCCCATCAAAACAAACTGGTCAAGAATATTTCCACAAAATAGAGTCCAAGTTCATAATTACTAAACCATTGATTGGGGTTTTCCATTAAACGAAGTTATAATATGCATACTTTCGCCTAGCCAGTTTACAAATATACTCCCAGGGTTACGAGGCTAAGGTGGGACTTCTAAGTTTCTTCAATTCCATCACAAGGAGGAAAAGCTGGTTAAAAATATATAAACGATATTATAAGCGACCATATATTACCCAAGTGTATAAACCTAACAAGAAATCTCATTTATTGTTTAGTGTGTGATGTGACGATCAGCGAGTAGCATCCGATGCCTTACCATTCTCTACTAGCTATGGTTTTCATCACGAAGTGTACCAACATCCGCATCACGATCACGCATATTATTAATAGGAGGCGAGAATGCATTGTATAATCATTGCTAGAACAAATTGGCTGGCTCCCTTTCATCAATCTCTATGGCATCATATAAAGTTTTCCAACTGTGTAAAAGATTAATTTTGAATCATATTCAAACTCTTTCAAGGATAAAATGGAAGTAGAGAAACCACTTCCAATTTTCATTTTTCCCAAACATTCTTGGTTTAATACCTGGAGGAGACAATGGATATGGGTGACGAACGATCTCTAGCAAGGGATAGATGTGGCAGTTGTCCAGTATACTAAAAACGTTTTCCCAAACATTATTGGTATAAAACCTGGAGGAAACAATGGATATGGGTGCTTGATCCACCTCTAGCAATGGATGGATGTGGCGGTTGTGAAGTACTAAGTATACTAAGAAGGCTTTGGAAGGGAGAAGGCACGAATACATGAAAAGGCTAAAAAGTTGATGAATATTGCATAGAAGGATTCCACATTGACTGCAAATGGGCTGATAGGTGTATTCAACCCCAACAATTGTGTCATCCTTGTGCTTTGTTGTAATAGGTAGTATAAGTTTATCTTCTTGTTCTGCATTGCTTGATGGCAAGGAGTTTCTTTTTTGAATCCAACGACTATTGAGGAGGAGAGATTTGAGCGGATGCTTGTGGAATTCTCGAACCAAAGGCAAAATTTGTTTACAATTATATATTCGAGTGAAAAACAAAAAAAGCGAGAAGCTAACGAGTCAAAAAATACCTATTGGACCAATAGATGGGTCGTTGCGAATCCTTTTTACGGGTCCAATGCTAAGCGGTCGCATGATTAATTGATCTACCTTCAAAATATAAGTAATTTCAATATCAAAAACTCCCTTGAAGCCGACAGACTAATATCCTTTGCGAGACAAGATTGACTCACATATTTGTTTTCGAGGATTGTTTACGAGGATTTTGGTAGATCCTTGCAAGCATAGAACCCAACACAACTATGAGTGTCTAGGAGATGGCATCCTTTGTAGACAAGATTGGCTCACATCATTATTTACGGGGATTTTGGTAGATCCTTGCAAGCATAGAACCCAACACAAGTTGCCTCTACGAGATAAAAGAAAAAAGACAAACCCTCATTACGTAGCACCTTTCGATTGACATGATGTTGCAAACCATTGATGAGATAGAAAATATGCAAATTTAATACTAAAATTGTGCCTAATTATGAACAAAGAGAAAAAATATAGACTCCCATGTATTACTACGAACCAAAGCTAAATAGATTCATTGACAAACACCAAGAAATTCCACCAATTAAATTAGCGATGTCGAGAAAATTCAATTCTATAGTGTAGCACTCCTAGAGAATATAATCCATTATATTGTTTACTCACGCTTCCACCACAAGATAAAAATAACTACACCAAAGGAACTGATGAACTCATTATACAAGCAAATATCTTTGCAGCTCGACCAACAAAATTTATTTTACCTAAATCTCAAGACTACAAAATCTTGCAAGGCCATGATTAAATGAATCGGGGAGCGTATGCAGCAAGCATACCTTGTTTTCAACTCCGTAAAAATTCATCAATCGAGATATTGAACCTGCGCATCTGTTAGACGCGTATGCAAAGAGAAGCTAAACCAATGTCACATGGTGATTGGAATTATAAAATTAGAAGTTTACTTAGGTTTATGGAAAAAAATTAAAATTAAAATTAGCCAAAAGTCGATTATTAAATCTAGAGGATCTGCTAAAGGTCACAAGTGATGAATATTAGAATGAGGCGAGCGGTCTCTTAAGAAAATATCTTAACAATACCCCCCATCAAAACAAAGCTGGTCAAGAATATTTCCACAAAATAGAGTCGAAGTTCATAATTACTAAACCATTGATTGGGGTTTGTCGTTAAACAAAGTTATAATCCGCATACTTTCACCTAGCCACTTTACAAATATACTCCAGGGTTAGAGGCTAAGGTGGGACTTCTAAGCTTCTTCAATTCCATCACAAGGAGGAAAAGCGGTTAAAAATATATAAATGATATTATAAGCAACCATATATTACCCAAGTGTATAAACCTAACAAGAAATCTCATTTATTGTTTATTGTGTGATGTGAGGATCAGCGATAGCACCGATGCCTTACCTTCTCGTACTAGCTATGGTTTCCATCCGGAAGTGTACCAACATCCGCATCACGTACTCGCATATTATTAATAGGAGGCGAGAATGCATTGTACAATCATTGCCCGAACAAATTGGGTGGCTCCCTTTCATCAATCTCTATGGCATCATATAAATTTGTCCAACTTTGTAAAAGATTAATTTTGAATCATATTCAAACTCTTTCAAGGATAAAATGGAAGTAGAGAAACCACTTCCAATTTGCATTTTTCCCAAACATTCTTGGTTTAATACCTAGAGGAGACAATGGATATGGGTGACGAACGATCTCTAGCAAGGGATAGATGTGGCGGTTGTGCGGTATACTAAAAACGTTTTCCCAAACATTATTGGTATAAAACCTAGAGGAAACAATGGATATGGGTGCTTGATCCACCTCTAGCAATGGATGGATGTGGCGGTTGTGCGATGCGAGTATACTAAGAAGTCTGGAAGGGAGAAGGCACGAATACATGAAAAGGCTAAAAAGTTGATGAATATTCCATAGAATGATTCCAAATTGATGCGCAAATGGGCTGATAGGTGTATTCAACCCCGACAATTGTGTCGATCCTTGTCTTGTTGTAACGAGGTAGTATAAGTTTATCTTCTTGTTCTGCATTGCTTTGATGGCAAGGAGTTTCTTTTTGAATCAACGGCTATTGAGGAGGAGAGATTTGAGCGAGATGCTTGTGGAATTCTAGAAGCAAAGGCAAAATTTGTTTACAATTATATATTCATGGAAAAACAAAAAAGTGAGAAGCTAACGAGTCAAAAAATACCTATTGGACCAATAGATGGATGTTGCGAATCCTTTTTACGGGTCCAACGCATCAGCTAGTCGCCCTGTTAATTGATCTACCTTCAAAATATAAGTAATTTCAATATCGAAAACTCACTTGGAAGCCGACAGCTAATATCCTTTGTGTCAAACCAGGAGGTAACTCCTCAAAACTGCAATGTATATTAGGGTCGAAGAATGTACATGATTATATAGATGGGAGGTGAGGCTATTGGGATTCAGCTCCCAATGACTCTTGGCCTTCCTTATTTCCTAATAACAAATAATATACAAAAATAAATGTGCACACCCATCCATAGGATTAGGTGTCAACATTCCCCCTTTAATCCGAAGGGATGTTGGTGAGTCCAAGCATCGATCCGAACTTTTCAAACTTCTCTCTTCCAAGTGCTTTGGTGAAGATGTCGACGGTTGCTCGTTTGTGGAACAATGATGTAGATGGATGGTCTTGGCTCTGAACATGATGTCGAATGAGATGGTACTTTGTATTGATGTGCTTTGTTCGATCATGGAACTTTGGGTTCTTGGCCAACTTTATTGCAGAAGTGTTGTCAATCATGAGTGGAGTGGAATACATCTGTTTCATGCGAAAATCTTCCGGGATTTTCCGGAGCCACACAATTTCCTTTGTTGCTTCAGTTCTCTGCCACATATTCTGCCTCGGTCGTGGAATGCTGCTAGAGCGCATCTGTTTGCGTGATCTCCATGAGACGACTCCTGATCCAAGACTCATGGTGTAACTTTGTAGTAGACACGCACATTTCTTTGTCGCCATCAAAGTCTGAATCGAGTATCCGGTCAAGATGAAGTCGCCTACTGTGTGTATTTGAGTCCAAAGTCTTGAGTCCCCTTCAAGTACCTTAGTACTCTTTTTACAGCGAGACCAATGTCCTTCACAAGGTTTTTGCATGAACCTTGAGAGGATTCCAACGACAAATGAGATGTCGAGTGCGAGTGGTGGTCGGGATAGATAAGACTTCCTACAAGTTTGTCTATACTTAGTTGCATCCTTAAATTCCTTCCCTTCAACAGATGTGAGCTTCAAGTTTTGTTCCATTGGAGTGCCTAAGGTTTTACAATCATCCATGCCAAATTTGTTCAAGAGATCTCCAATGTACTTCTTACGAGAAAGAAAGATGAATTTAGGATGTTGAATTACTTCAATACCCAAATAGTAATGAACATGACCCAAATCGGTCATTTCAAAACCTTTCTTCAAATCTTTCTTCATGGATGCAATATAGCTCTCATTGTTTCCTGTTACCAAAAGATCATCTACATATACCACAAGATATACAAGCTGTTTTTTCCAACTTTCTTAACAAACAAAGTTGCATCATCAAGATCAAAGTGTTTGAAATCAAGTTTGAGAAGATGCTCGGTCAACTTCTCATACCGAGGCTCGTGGTGCTTGCTTGAGGCCATACAAGGATTTCACAAGTTTGCAAACTTTGTGTTCTTGACCCTTTATCACAAATCCTTACGGTGGGACATATAAACTTTCTCCTTCGGATCTCCATTCAAGAACGTTGTTTTTACATCCATACGATGGACTTTCCATCCACTCGAGTCCGCTAAGGCAAAGAGAGTCGGGATGGTGAGTCCGTTTCTTTGTGGGAGCAAACGTTTCTTCATAATCAATTCCTTCCTTCAATGCGAATCCTTTTGCCACAAGCACTGGCCTTGTGCTTGTCAAGTGAGCCGTCTTGTTTTGTACTTGTTCTTGTGGACCCACTTGCAGCCAATTGGTTTCGCTCCCAAAGGCGGATCAACCCAGACTTCCAAGTGCCATTCTTTATCAAGGCATCATACTCCTTACCGCATCGCTTCTTTCCATTCATCATGAGAAGTGGCTTCTTTGAAGGAAGTTGGTTCATGATCTGTAGAAAAACTCAATTCACGATTATAAGCAATATCCATATCAACGGGGGAATCGGAATTATCTACATCACCTTCGATTTCTTGAGTGGAACTTCTTGTTCCTGTTTTTCCAACCTCATCGGGATGAACATCCTCCAGTGTCTTTGTCGGCCATTTGGGGGGGACCTTTACGAGATAGCCCTGGGCTGGTCACTTGGCTGAGTTGGGATTGATTCAAGATTCAATCTCCCAATTCTGTCAATCACATCATCCAATGTGTCATCCGTGGTTGTTTCTTCATGTGGGGGAGAGTGTGGTTCGAGGGAAATGATTCCACGATTTGATTCAATATCGGAATCCCCCCTTCAAGGTGTGGAATCACATTATCAAATTCTTTGAAATACTTTGCATGTGTGAATCTATCCAGGGCGATCAAGTTGCCGCTCAACAACCTTGTCACTCTTGGATGATTCAATAAATATGACATCTCTTGCTATCACAAACTTCTTATTTGCTTCATCATAGAGACGATATCCTTTGGAGGTATTGGAGTACCCCAAGAAGATACATTTTTCTGCTTCTAGCACCAAGTTTGTTCCTTTGACCCTTGGGTATCAAGGCATAACAAGTGGACCCAAAGACCCTGAAATGCTACCAGAAGGAATGTGGCCATGCCACATTTCAAAAGGAGTTTTGTTTCTAATTGAACTTGAAGGACACCTATTCTTTATGTAAACGACATAGAGCTGCATCAGCCCAAAACATTAATTTTACATTCTTGAAAAAATAGCATGGAGCGGACCATATTTAAGATGGTTACATGTTCATTCTTTCGGCTACTGCCCGTTCTGTTGTGGATTATATGGCACGGTGGTTTGATGTTTGATTCCATGTTGACGAAGATAATTTTCAAATTCGTTTGAAGTGTATTCTTTTCCATTATCGATGCGTAGAGAGCCAATATGTGTTTGTGCATCATTTTCAATCCATGCATGAAAATTCTTGAAAGTTTGAAAAGCATCGGACTTATTCTTCAATAAGTATATCCAACACATTACGGTGTAGTCATCAATAAATGTCATCATGTATTTGTTACCATTTGAAGAAGCAATAGGCATAGGGCCACATAAATACGAATGAACAAGTTCAAGTTTCCTATGTGCTCTTGAGTGTGAATCATGAAATGGTCGTTTGCTATGCTTTCCTAGAATACATGCATCACATTCCTTAGGTTTTCTAGGAATTGTAGGCGAGTCCATCAACACCATTTTTCTTCAACAAAACGAAAGATTTGTCATAATTTAAGTGTCCAAATCTAGCATGCCATAAAAGACTTGATGGAAATGTACCTTCATCATGATATGAAGTCTGAATGCAAAGTTTTGAGCATGAGCGGATGAACCTTTCGAGCTTCAAAAGTCTCCCTTATTCTATTCCCTCCATGACAAGTGAGTGATACGATGCTTGATCGACCTCCGCCTTGCCATCAAACAAGTGAGCTGAGTGTCCTTGCTTGCCGAATTTCGATCGGGGACGAGCAAGTTTCTCTTCAACTCCGGGAGGTATAGAACCTCATGTAGGATATGATCGGGGAAGACCGGGCAATTTAAAGCTTTGGTTTGTGCCAAGCCACGATGGCTTGAGTTTGGATTTATCTGCTGAGAAATATCTTTGCTCCATCAACTTTGTCGGTGAAATCTTCAAAAAAAATCTTTTCTAAATGTCATGTGACATGTTGCTCATGAATCTAGCAGCCTGATCATCTCTCCATGAAGTAAATGAAACATCAAAGAGGTTTTCGGTTACTCCATTGTTACAATGTGCTAGAACAGAATGAGGCTGATTCAAGTTTGGTTTACCTTTGTCTTTGTCATCGGTTTTACCTCTTTGTCTTGATTTGTTTGCTTTGCTGAGCTTTAGATTGTCTGCCCCCCCCCCTTTTCTGCGAAGTGTCTTCTTCGTCTTCTGCCTTCTCTTCCTTTGGATGAACACTGAAGCGTGTCTCTTTTCTCTTTGTGCCAAGTAGGCGACCTCTTTAGAAGATGAAGGAATTGTCATCTTCTTTTAAAAGGAGGAGAGAAAAAACTTCTGTTGGAAAATTTCTCTTGAAGGAGAGAAAACAAAAAAAATCTATTCTTTGGAAAATATACTCAATTAAAAGGCGAGAAACTCTTCTTTGGAAAAAAAAATACTGGAGTTTAAAAACTCTTTACGGAAACTAAATCGCTCGAGAAAACTTTCTTTGGGTGAATTTTAAAAAAAACACTCTATGCTATAAGCGATTACGCATAAAAAAAATGTATTTTTTTTTGTGTTGGGAAAAAAAAATGTATGTGGAAAAAAGGGATTACGAATGGGAAGTGGTGGAATTATGAGTGGGAAGGGGGCGGAATATTGTAATGATGGGAGGGGGTATTATAACACAACTCTTATCAACTTAACACAACCATAACACAACGCTCAATATATAATGGACGAGTATATATAATGAGCGGCGTTTTAAATGAAATGGAGCGATATTACAAATGAAATGGACGACATATATTGAGCGAGCGTTTTTAAATGAAATGGACGACATATATTGAGCGGCGTTTTAAATGAAATGGACGGCAAGGAGATACCACGCATAATGGGCAGCGTTTTAAATGAAATGGACAATATATATAATACCAATACCACTCAAGGAGATACGCATTTGACAATATACAATGGAGCGCGTTTTAAATGTCATGCCACGAGTGTTTTAAATGTAATGGAATAGACTGACTTTTTGTAATATGTCAAACCACGACAGCGTTTCTAATGGAAATAACACAGTGTTTAAATGTAATGGAATAGACAGCGTTTCTAATGGAAATAACACAGCGTTTGTAATATGTCAAACCACGACAGCGTTTGTAATATGTGAATAGACATAGCGTGTCTTTATTGTGACGACGTTAAAACATATCAACACGGCGTTAAAACATATCAACACATTGCGTTAAAACATATCAACACGGCGTTAAAACAAGGAGACCGCTTTCATATGCGTGAGTCGTGTTATATGGAATGCGTATGGGGAGCGATGATACCAATGGAGAGCGCGGGGATAATGCGTATGGTGAGCGCGGTGAGCCGAGAGCGAGTTGCGGCGTTAATGCATGATGGTAAAGTAACAAGCGTTGTAATAACACGGTGATAATATAGTTGGTAGCGCGAGACGGGAGGGAGGGACTGTGTTATGGAGGAGAGAGATGAGTGAAGTGGGGCGTATGTGAGGGGGTGTGGTGCGCAAGCGCGGGGAGAGGGGAGTGAGGGAGGGGAATGGGAATGGGAATGTGAGGGCGCGGGGAAGAAAAGGAGGGGGGAGGTGAGCTCGGGGGATAAATGGAGCGTAGGGAGAATGAGTGAGGCCCAAAAGGGTACATTACAAAAAAAATTTGAATTTGAATCACGAGAAAGACGATTGCGGAGCTAGCTTTCGGCTAGCGAGCACACGATTGCGGATTGACGAGCACTGCGATCTGCAGAGCTGAGCTACAAATGTCGGTGCTATTTAGGGAAAAAAATGCGAATAACGGTCTAGCGGTAATGAGCAGCAAAAAAAACATTAAAAATATTAGCGAGCAAAGGGTAGGGGAGTTACACCACGAGGCGAAATGCCAAATGTGGGAGCTGCTCGATGCCATGTCAAACCGGAGGTAACTCCTCAAAGCGCAATGTATATTAGGTGAAGAATGTACATGCTTATATAGATGGGAGGTGAGGCTATTGGGATTCAGCTCCCAATGACTCTTGGCCTTCCTTATTTCCTAATAACAAATAATATACAAAAATAAATGTGCACACCCATCCATAGGATTAGGTGTCAACACTTTGCAGACAAGATTGACTCACATATTTGTTTTCAAGGATTGTTTCTGAGGATTTTGGTAGATCCTTGCAAGCATAGAACCCAATACAACTACAAGCCTCTAGGAGATGGCATCCTTTGCGAGACAAGATTGGCTCACATCATTGTTTACGGGGATTTTGGTAGATCCTTGCAAGCATAGATCCCAACACAAGTTGCCTCCGTCGAGATAAAAAGAAAAAGAAAAACCCTCATTACAGTAGCACCTTTCGATTGACATGATGTTGCAAACCATTGATGAAATAGAAAATAGGCAAAGTTAATACTAAAATTGTGCCTAATCATGAACAAAGAGAAAAAATATAGACTCCCAAGTATTACTTTGAACTAAAGCTAAACGATTCATTGACAAACACCCGGAAATTCCACCAATTAAATTAGCGATCATGAAAAATTCAATTACCGTAGTGTAGCACTCCTAGAGAATATATTCCATTATATTGTTTACTCACAGCTTCCACCACAAGATAAAAATCACTACACCAAAGGACATGATGAACTCATTATACAAGCAAATATCTTTGCAGCTCGACCAACAAAATTTATTTTACCTAAATCTCAAGACTACAAAATCTTGCAAGGCCATGATTAAATGAATCAGGGGCAGTGCAGCAAGCATACCTTGCTTTCAAACTGTAAAAATTCATCAATAAGATATTGAACCTCTGCATCTGTTAGACGCATTATTTAAAAATTCATCAATCTGATCTTGAAGAACTCTTTGAGAGCTGGGGATCCATCCTCAATTTCTTTGCTGAGGGCTCTAGCCTCATCATAGCTGTAATCGCTAATCCTAATCCCATTTGTCTCACCAATGCCGTTGTTTGCCTTGTCACTATTTTTTTCATGGCAACCCATGATACCCTCCTCTTGACAAACCTATTTACATATTTCTATGTTTTCAAAGGTTTCACTATTCCAATATGTCCATAAAAAAAATTCTTACATAGAGTTCTCTTAACTACACTTCTACAGTCAAATATCTACCATAAATTCTACAACCCCCTCGAAAAAAAATAAGAGAAAACTTGCAATACATTGATTCAAACATTGAAAATTAAAAAGCACCAGCGGACCCAACTTCCAAAATATATCACTATCATATATAGATGTAAATATAAATAACAAATACAAAACATATCTTCCTAATAACATTAGAATTTTATCTCGGGTAACAAAAAAGAAAATCTTGTAGTCAGTGAAGTTGTATATCTATCAGCATAATCTCTATGAAAGACTTGTGATAATATTCAGAGGTGTTTTCATCTATTTTCTCTAGGATCTTTCAAGTTCCAAAAATATGTTTACCACATTTAACACATATAAATCCTTTTTTTCCTCTTTCTACGAGGTGCTACTATAATTGTGGGTGTGGATTGCTGATCACATTCAACACCCTCCTCATTATTTTTGTCTCCCATTTGCTGAAATTCAACAATGGTTTCTTGCCAAGGTTCAAGAATGACAATTGACTGATTGTGTGCAACAAACGATTCATCATGTGCTTGTATCTCGTCCTCATGCTCACTCCCGGATGTTTCACCTAATGATTTAGATTGTTGGGATTCCTATACACAACACAATTTAACTTGTTAAAATAACATTATACCTCCAATTAAATTATTGCATATTTCATAAGATATTATAAACAACTAACCTCAAATTCATAACCGAGTAATTAATTTTTCCCCTCGATCTATCATGTGTTGTACGTAGACCTTGGGAACCATGTAATAAAGCATATTTTAATTCTTCCTCTGAAGCTTCCTTACGAAATTGGTGAACCTACATTAACAAAGATAATCATATTTATAAGCTATAATGACTAATAAGATACAACTAACTCAATGTGACCATATTTATTTTCCCTAAAATAGAAAATATAATAGATGAAAATATTCACTTACCATGCCACCACGAATACTATTATATCCACCAGAGCCTAATTTATGAGATCCAATACTTGACACCCTAGCTTGGGTTGCTTTCGTTGTATCTCGAAGTCGCGTTTTACCTCCTCTTCGTGCAAATGGCCTATAGTTTGGATTATTGTGCACCTTCCTTTTAAACTTGCCATCTTTCATAAGTTCATCCCACGTCACTTGATACAGCAGATCCAAGTGCGGACGTGGATACATCAAATTTTTTGCTAACTTTGACCTTAAATTCTCTCTTTTTGAGTGAATGTATTTACATACAATATCTAGAATAATTTCTTTATGAAATCCAGGATTTCCAAATTCTATTACAACATCTTTAAATAGTTCTTCTTTTTTAGCATTGGTTTTCTTCCTCCAATCCATTTGGATGATATTTCCAAACAATTGTTCAGCACGACGAAAAATAAAGTGATAAAATTTCAACCCCATTTCATCCTTCAAGACATTTTCCTATGCGGTGAGCAAGATTGTAACTTCTTGCATTCCTTTTGTAGTCACCGAGGATATTGTTGTAGTCACTGGAGGTTGAGGTAGATTCCCTTATAGAGTACGGCAAGCACTTTCTCACTTATTTCATGCATTTACAAAGAAATTGTGGAACGAGTTAAAAATACAACCAAAATATGAAACTACGCCATTTCTAAATTAATTATCCTAAACGTAACAAATGAAATTATATTTTACTGCTCATTTGAAGTAGACATTGCACTCTCCAACAATGGCATTTCCCATAACTAAATTTTTTCAACCATTTCTTGTACGATTTGAATATTTTCAGGGAGTATCTAGTAGGAGCCTTAACATTCTTGATTGTGAATCTATGAGACTCCTCAAAGAAACTTGTTCCGATCTTGGAGGGAGAATTCTACGCCGAACCCACATTTGATGGATTATTTATTAATTCGATGTACTCCTAATAGGAGGATGCGAGTGCAATTCAACGGGGATACTAGGAACATCAATATTTGATGTAGAGGGCATGTTATGGGGTTACGGTCTAGGAGTCACCCTAGAAACATCTGCCCAAGGCACAAATATAAATAATAAGATGGAATAAAAAGATGAATAAAGTTGAAATATGTAAACTAGGTTTGGTCTTCATAATGACATATGTAATCATGATTTTATGTAATTTATGTAAAGAAGGAAAAAATAAAATCATTTTTGTTATGCTTGAAACATGGGTTTCATGCTCGGGGATAACATAGATGAATAGAAAGAAAAAAATTAAAAGATGAAAGAAATTTTCCATGGTTGAATGCATCTTAGTAAGAAGGCATCATGGTAAGCATACAAATTGAAGCAAGAGCTCATAGTTGAAGTAAAAGTATACAAACAAATAACATAGTCAAGTAAAAGTTACAGGTTTGACATCTAAAAGTCACGGGTTGCTTACACTTTGGTGAGCGTTTCTCAACATTTTTTGTGATGGTGGCTACGCAACTACTGTTTTATTTCTTGGTTTTTCTCGCTTGAAGGGTGCATACGACGAGGGCTGGTCACACATTTAAGTGACACACATTAATAATGACGGTGCTACATTTCAGCTTTTATGATGTGTTTTTTATCTGTTGGTGCATCCATAAGGTCTTATGATTTGTACGGGATATGATTAGCTCGTGAAGATCATTAGAAATCTTTTACGGGCGGTGTTCACAATTCTTCTTGGTGCTAATAGTAGATAACGGCGTTCTTTGAATTTTTATTATGATCAGCATGTTTATTGAACCTTAAATTTTGCATAACATTGGATGTATTAGGGGGCATAAACAATACCAGCATGGCAACATTTGATGTATTGGCCAACATAATTGAATCCTGCATGCCAACAAAATGCATGCTTAGAAAAAACACAAATATTAATAAATATGTAAAGTGAAATAAGTTAATTTAATGCAGAAAAATATTGATCAAGCTTTACCACTAGCATAAGTTTAGATGTATTGAAAGGTGTGATAGGGGTTGGAATGACTTTAGAAATTTCCTACATTCCAAAAATATAAATTAGCATAATATAATAAAGAACATAAGATAATTGAACCTATAAAATACTTATTCAAGCTTACCTCATGTATCATCATAGCAATGTCTTGCCCTCGTGCATTTGTTAACATTTCCATAAATGCGGTTAACATCATTGAATCCCCCGATTCGGAAAGTAACATTCTTAAAAAAAACACATAATAACATAAAAAATAAGAAAAATATTGATTTGAGAACATATGCTAGTCACATTAATAACAAAATTCAAATTCACTAGCACATGAAAAATAACATAAACAAATTTCAATATGTTTCAATACATACATAAACAATACTCAATATGCAAAGTTTGTTTTAGGTTTACTGATATTATGTTTCTCTTGCCTAGGTGACAATGGCATAAAGTAAAGGTGTTCAAAAATTCAATTAAGAAGTTGAAGTGTAGTAGATTAGGTGCCTCCACCAAATATATATGTGCTTTTCAATTAAAACCTTAAACATTCAAATTACTTAATGTCCATTACAATTAGAAACTCAATACTTAGCTGTAGTGAATCCTTACAAATATCTTAAAATAAACATAGTGATCAAAAAATTTCATCCTCACATGAGATTTCCTCATGCGATGGCATAAATACCCCCATCATTAATGGACCCTAAATCGACAAATAAATTAATAACATCATTTTCATAGTCTTCACCACCTTCAACTACGGGTAAATTAAAATCAATAAATTCATCATCTTCATGCTCTTGATGTCCATGTGGTTGGTCATGTCCTTCGAGCACTTCGATAAACTCGTCATGATCTTCGTCTTGGTCATATGCATCATTGACAATAACATCATCTCCATCTTGGCCATCTATGTCTTACGGAGGAACTTCTACATCTTCAAGTAAATCATGGTCCTCTACATACGGAACAAATGTTACTCTTCGTCCCCTTGGATCATAATCAAACGCAAATGACCAACCGGGTTGTTCTAAATTTGGGATGAGAAAAAATTTGGTCACATTGACTTGGAAACACATAAGGTTCAGAAGTGGCTTCAAACCTAGATGTATTGATCATATGGAATCCATTATTATGGAGTAAGATAGTTTTTTCTTCTCCCACTTCGATAAGCTTGTACCATTCAACACGAAAAATAACTTTCTTGAAAGACATAAAATCAAGCTCTATAATATCCTCCAACACTCCATAGTAGCGAAGTGTAATTGTGATTGGTTGTCTATCATTTGCATGTGAAGGACATTCCACCTCAAATGATGTTGAAACTCCACAATCATAAGTTTGTCTCTTTTCATCAACTTTTCTGATGCGATAATGATGACCAAAATTCCACATTCTTTTGTAATATCTTACCTAAATTCATAAAAATATTAAATAATTAGATTCAAGGATATAAAAGTTAACGAGACAATTTATTAAATATATGCAACATATTAATATATATCACCTCCCCATTTATAGATCCTTTAATGAAATTCAATTGTTGTTGTGTCACTCTATCCTTCCCTTTTGTTTCCTCATTTTCAATATTGGTCTTTAGCCAATTCCATGAGCATCTATCTGGCCACTTTCTTTTATGGCTTGCGAGGCAATCCTTGATTAGTGTTTTCACCATGTCTATTATATATATTGGTCCATGCATTTTCATCTTCTAATTTCTTTTTTGTTCAGCGTACTTCTCCATCCATTGCAACATAAAAGTCGAATTGTATGCAACATACAAATGTAATGCCTCCCACTCCTTAGCATCTATAATGAAAAATATATTTGTTCAATGAATTAATAATTAATTATAGCCATGTATTATAAAATTGAAGATAAAAATAACTACTACGAACATTTTGTTTACCTTTTATCCTCTTTGAAGTCCCTTCACCCTGTAATTTTTCTCCTTCAAATGATTGAGATTGGTTATAATTCCATAATCGTGAGCTTCAATATGCAATTGAGGTAAGTACTCACTCAAATGAACCATTGCACGAAAAACCATGTACCCCTCAACTATGGACCCTTACGAGTCGAGCCTTTTGCCTCACAAATTGTTTTAAGACCTTCATATATCTCTCCACGAGCCACATTGTTCGAATATGAATAGGACCACATTGTTTAATCTCTTCTACTAGGTGTACAAGGTAGTGCTCTTGAGAAATTAAAGAAGCTTGGATTGAAGCACATTTGAATATCACACATCAAAAAGTGAAACATTCCTCTTCCAATACTTCAATTCATCTGATGTATCTCTTTAGATGAGACCCACACAAGTATTACCATGTATTACAATAAGGACTTGTGATTTCTCGTAAACTAAAAAGTAATAACTCATATAAAGGCATAACCAATGATGCACTTCAAATGATAAGATTCATGGAAGAGTATGCATGATTGATTGAAAATACCTCGAGATATTTGCATAATTTGTAAATAGTCAAAGTGACATCATGGTCAAAAGTACTTGGTATTCTTTGCAGGCAAGCACATCTTTGCATGACCATTAACAAATAACCATGTTAAAATATGTATGAAATTCAAATATGCATGAGATGATATTATCACAATACTAGCATGACCATTAACAAATAGCCATGTTCAAATATGCATGAACTGTTATTATCACTAGGATATACAAATTCGAATTAAGTTCCAACAAATCTAACATGTGACAACGTTACCTTTATCCAATTGTGCCAATCATGTGTTTTTAGGCCTGAGAACTCTGATCCATCTCTTGTGAATAAGTTTTTTAATGTTGCACCAAAGCCAGAAGGAAATCTTATGTTTTTCATAGTAGAAATGATGTTTTCTTTCTTATTTGACGTAAAATTCCATGGAGCATGAACATATGAGTTGTCTTCATGCAACCACATGTTTGGCATGATATTGGCAACTCGAAGGTCCTTTCTTAACTTTATTTGTGCTTCAATGTTAGTTCCACTTAGATGTTTCCACAAGCACTCTGCCACATTTTTCCCGATGTGCATAGTATCGATAGGTGGGCTATTGGCAAGTTCTCATAATATTCTAATTTGTAGAAAATAGAAGTCTTTTTTATTCACGGGGGAAAACCTATCCCTTCTTTTTTGCCATACATTGCTTTCCACCTAGCGAGGGGTTCATCTTTATTGGCTTCCTCATTTCAACTTCCTTTCCATTGAACTTATGTTTATCACGCACTCGATAGCGATGATTTTGTGGTAAGAAATTGTCTATACTCATCATATATAGTTTTATTGAGATCCTTTGATTGCCTATGCAACAATTTTGGCCCACATGATGGATAGCCATGTTTCCCCTTTGTTTGTAGCCCTAAAAATAAGATTGTAAACCAAATTTAGTAAATACTAAAATGGAGACAATAATTATAAATGTAATTTATAATACATTACATCAACAAATATTACCACAACAAATAGAGAGCCCGGGCGTCATGAGATAGATCCGGATAAGAATTGCATGAAAGAGGAAGTTTCTATCATTGACGGGTCTTGATACATCATACATATTTACACCATCCCATAATTCACGAAGCTGCGTCAATGGGGGCTCCATGTATACATCCATATCCTTTACACTGATATTTTCCTAAGTAAACAAAGTGTTCTTTATTAGGATTAACTGAATTGAAATATTTTTATATAAAATTCAAAGAGAGCATTGCATTCATATGTTCTAGTACACAGTATGATAAGAGTTAACATTGCATGTTCCTTTTTCATTACCATCAAAGGGGGAAAGATTGTTGTTTATAATTAACTGCTTGGCCAAATAGAATACGTTGTTCTAAGATCTCCAGAAAAGGATTGACACCATCCATTGCTAGAGAAATTCTTGCATTCCTTGGCTCATTTCTTAAATGTGGCCATTTTTCCTCAATATCTTTCCAATATTTACTATCCGCAACCATACACATGACACCATCTTGGCTTCTCCCTTGTGCATGATAATCCATATATTTTGCCAACTCCTTGCACTTGAAAATTCTCTCAAACCTTGGCTTTAGTGGAATGTGTCGTAGTACTTTATAAGGAACCTTCTTGGATACTTGATCTTGCAGGTATCTATTTGTGTGACATCTGTGGGCATTGTTGTAAATTTGCATTCTCTTGCATAGTACAATATATGGTCATTTGGACATGCATCATATGTCTTGTACTCCATTCAATGTACTTTCATTATTGAAGATACTTCTCTATGAAAATGAGGCAACTTATTGTCCTTTGGAAGTTTTTTTGCGAAAAGTCGCATAGTACAAATAATTATTTTTTATAAGTATACACAATATTCAAAACTTTTAAGACATCTAGAGCATTAATTTATAGGAATATCAAAACCAACCTTAATATGTCGGTAAAGCATGTGTTTGTCAATCCATGTGTAACCTTCAAGTTCAACAACAACATAAGTGCTAGCCAATATAGAAGATTAAGCATTTGCAAAAAGAGGTGTCTAGCCAATTGAGCGAGGGTGAATCGATAACTTCTTCAAAAGATGTGTAGGAGTCCTAGATAAATTCATTGACACCGGCCTCATTTATACGCGGAAGTGGTTTCATCTATAAATTTGTCTTGTCCTTCATCTTGACGATTCGCTACTATCAATATAATCCATAGGTTCTTTCGAGAATATTGTGGGAGCAGGAAGCGACTTTTCATAATCAATTCAAATGATCAATAATAATGTATTAAATAATGTGCATATTTATTTATTATAAGAAAAAACAATTTGTTAATTATAGTATACCTCTTCTATATAAACTCCATGGTCCAATCTATGGATACCAACTAGCCTTTGCTTCTTTAGTTTCCTATTTTGGCACATTTTGCAAGCGCAATATATCATTTCATTGAAGTATTCATCTGTCCTGAGTGAGGTCTTGTTGCTTGTTCATACGAATATTCGAGATGATGATGTGCTATCTTTCACTGAATGCACCATGTACTATGCTCAGATAAAGCATAACTTTTAACTTGATTATTAATTATTTTTCGAGATAACATGACCAATTAATAAACCTAGGAGTGAATCTATGAATATTTAATTTTTAGTGTTGAGTGAGCGCTTTTGAAAAATATATCCGACACTTGAGTCAGAGTCTCAAGTGTTCCAACAAGCCTCTAACTGGTCATAAACAAACTTTTGAAGTATCTCTTTAGAGTTATTTCTAAAATTAAAACTAGACTCTAACTAAATCAACAACATAAATACTACAAATACCAAAAACACAATACATACGAGTACGCCATTTGTATATATTCCAAGAAAGTAATGCAACAAAAATGCAAGAAAAATGTGTGGACGTTAGTTAGGTTCATTACATAAATAGCTGACAGAAATATATGACAACGTATACCAAAAAAACCTTTTACTATTTTGTTACAGATTGTAAATTCACAAAATGCGGGGCGGAGACAATGAATAATAAGTGCTCTTCAATGGGAAATGGGACTGGTGATGAGATCTAAGGCATTCCTAAGTCACCTCATTAGGCTTATACTAAATCAAATTATTGTAGTTACATTGTGATTTGATGGCCTAATATTCATAGAGAGCCACACAAAGTTTTCCAACAACCAAAAATCAAATGTTATTTTGTTTTGAGATGAAGTATCTAGGTGAGTTGCATTATTACTATGACATTCTAATTACTAGAGATATGCATAATTATAATTATCAAAGCATTGTCTTCAAACAATTTTGAATGAAAGAAATGACAAGCCTGCTATCAATTTTCTCTCCACCATCAGAAAATTATCACACAAAATATAGCTATAATGATGTTGATTGGGTTACGGACATTGATGGAAGAAAGTTGATGACGGGTTATGTCTTTAATGTGTGGGAGAAATCAATTGATGTAGAAGACAATACTTTGTTGCTTGACCAATTCTAGATGGCTCATGATCAGACTTGTTGGTCATAGAGTGGCATATTGATAGTGGTTACTTGGATGGATGAGATGGTTTCTAGAAAAAGTACTCCCCTTGGATTGTGATGAGCATAGAAAATCACTAGACCACTAGAATGAGAATACTAGACCAGCTGACAGATTAATAGCCCAGACTTCCCCAAATAAAACCCAAACTCATTGGAGAAGAAAATACTACGACTGGAAATGGAAGACATGCACATACAAATGAAAAAACTATAAAAAAGCTTATGTGATCGACACGATGCCCAAAGGGAGGATGCTTTGAGGAAACATTATCATTTATAAGTATTACCTTCATCAAAGAAATCCCAAGAAATCTAGAAAAACGAGATGGAATAATTACTTGTTGTCTTTGTAAGGCATTCATGGAAAAAAACTAATTAATGATATCAATTGCATGCCATATCCGTACGAAAGGGAGTATTTGCGGTCATACTTATATATTTTTGTGCAACTTTAATGGCCATCTTGCTCACAATATTCTTCTTTCTACCTCGGTTGACCTCAAATGAAATGAAGATGATAATGTACCATCGAGGACTTATACATGCCAGGTGGATTGCTTTAGCCTAGTTTAAGATATTTTTCCCTTGCCCATGATCTTCATCAAAAGGTTTAGCACAATACGGATGTTCTCTACGATATTTATCATGGGCAAGGGAGAAAATTATCTCAAACAACATCTTTAACTAGGCTAAAGCAATCTACCTCATGAATAAAGATGACCATATGGGTGAGCGGGGCTCATAGAGCCTTGTATGCAAGCATTGATGACCGGCCAAGGATAACTGTTTTGGAAACAACTGCGATTGTCAAAAAGCAAAGTGAAGGATGAAATATTATGTACGCACTCATATGTTGATGGCATCATTACGGTGAATCCAGCTTCCAAAATGATGGAAGTGATAAAAAGATGAGCTCCTGCATAAATATTTTGAAATGATAGCTCCAATGTATTTAGATTTTCCAAGTTAAGTATGTAAGGAAGATATTGAAATTTGAAACATATTTGACATTGTTGATGATAAATCTGCAACAACTCCTATTGAAATGGATATGAAGTTATCGACTCTTAAAGACTCAAAGCTAGTGGATGCAACACTACACAGTAAATTGGTAGAAGTCTTATTTATCTTATCACTATTTTATCGGATTAAAAATGTATTGTTGGTGGCATGATATCATGATTTATGGCTTTCCTCAATAGCTATTCTTTGCAAGTCAGCAACATGGTTTTAAGTATGTGCACAAATATGACACTAAGCTGCTCGATCTCACACCCATTTATAAATTTCAAACCACTCCACCTAATAAACCGGATTTCAAGCAGAGACAATTAAAGAGCAAGTAAGTTGACAAGAACAAGTTAAAGAGCAAACATAGCACTCAGGTAAAAGAAAATTCAGATGAAAGAGACAATGGGGTTTAAGTTTATCATCACCAATTTCAAAGTGGGTTTGAAATTACAGCAATGCAAGTTACAAGTTATTTAGTAACAAAGTAATTTTTTGTCTAATTGTGTTGAGATTTAGGGTATGATTTATATGTGAGATAATATTGTTTATAGGTAATTAAGGTTTAACTAAACCTTGTATAGTTTTTAATGATAGTGGGAGGTGGGTAAAGTGTTTATTCGATTTAATATTATTTTAAAAAATAATAACTTTGTACTGGGAATATTATAATCAAATTGTTTTTAGTGTGATTTTTTGAAGATTTTTTTATGTGGATTTTTGGGATCTAATTCCTCTAAAATTTTAGTCTAATTTCTTTAAAATCAGATGAAATTTATTGAAAACAAAGGTTGGATGGATAACCTTGCACAATAATGCAAAGTGTTTTAAGGATTTTTTAGGGTGCTAAATCTATATACGATAAAAAGCAATTTAAATAACAGAAATCAAGATTCAAGCTCAATTTTTTTTATCAGATTCCAACACTAGAAACTCCAATAAATCCCATTAGAAACCACTCCTATTATAATTAGTCATTTAATTTGAATTTCAGAGCTGAGCCTCGAGAACTATGGCAATAGTTCTGATCTATTTTGATATTCCAGAGCAAGGGAGTCAGCATGGGAGTTTGATACATGTCATGGTTGGATAGAGTGCATGTATTTTTGTTCTTTTATGAGATTATGCATACATTTGAAGACCCAAAACGTTTAGCCATAAGAAAATCCAAATTTCATTTTTAAGGCATACTACGTAGTCGGGTCAAGGTTTTAAGTCTCGACGCATAGGTATATGGCAGGGACACAGCGGTGCCTAAATTATTTTTAGAGTTACCATGCATTTCAAAGCAAGAGCTAGAGATCCTTAATGGTTCTAAATTATTTTCGTTTCAAAGAGTAAGTGGGAAAGACCATAGGTGCGTGATACCTCGGTACACGTTGTGAGCAGAAGTTGCGAACTTTATGGTTGCGATCAATACTCAGGGATTTAGGTTTGGTCATTTTGAGAACCCAAAACCCTAATAAATTTAATGTTAATTTTTTCTTGTCATTGGTCAATTTGAAGGCCCTAGAACTTTTAAGGGAGGGAGAAACATTAATAAATCAGAGTTCCGCACGAAACCATGACTAACATTCAGATTTCAGTAAGAGCCCATATTAAAGGAGTGCATAATCAATAAAGTTTATCCCATCCCGGTAAAGTACAGGAAGATTGATATGGTTACAATCCCTCTTATTCGCCCTAGAGCCTGACTATAAGCTGCCATTACGATTATAGAGGAGTAGGGTGACAAAAAGCTATATCCGGACGGACTATAGCTAGCATCGAACAATTTAGAGGAAGCGGATGACAAGAGTAACTTACGGCCAAGAGTAAACATTATCTACTTTCAAAGAAAATTTTTAACTTTGAAATGATAGGTTGATGATTAAAAGTGAGGAAAAGGGGTTGGATAGTTAGTTGCATAAGCAAAGGAAAAATCTATACATTTTACAACTTTAACATTGCCATTCATAATTGTTTGTTAGCCTTGAGACAATGAATAAAATTGTGGTTTTTCCTATGTATTACCAATAAAGAGGCCGCGCTGAAAACAATTGTCAATTTATCATATGTTTCATTGTGCTAAGGAGGATGTCAACTTGGCCGGGTTATAATTTTTTGTCGGTCCAGCAAGAGTGATTGAGACGTTTTCATTGTGCGAACGTATTGCTATCATGAGGCTGAAAATATTGACAATGGTTATCATCTATTTCATTGGGCTAAGAAGTAGACAACGAGTGAATATTGAAATGTGAGAAAGTTGATAATAGCTATTATCAGGCGGACGAGAGAAACTAGGGACAATCTTGATAGACAAGGCTAACAATAGGAATAAGTAGAAGAAACCAAATGTTTTATAAATAGTACTAATAAAAATAGTATTGATAGATAAAACTAAATGTTTGATAAGCAGTATTAATAGAAGAAGGAATCACTATTTATTTGTTATCGAATCACTTTTTAATTTTAAAAATTTTAAATTTACTTTAATCCGATTTCAAAATAATTTTATAATAAAAAATTTTATTCGGATTACCTGGCTTAACAAATGGATCATTTTAGTTAATTTTTAAGACGGGTGAATTGGTAATGTTATAGTGGGGATGGTAGGCATTCATCTCGGTCTAGTTAATGGTAGGAATTCATCTCATGTCTGGTTAAATTTTAGGGCAGTTAAATTGGTGATGCATTGGGGTAGAGGTATAAATTTATCTCCAAGACGATTAAATTGGTGATGTCATTGGGTAGTGGTACACATTTATCTCATGTAGCATTAATATTAATATGAGTATTCAATTTAGTTTGTGAGATATGTGTTGAGCATGTTGTATCATGATATAGTAGTAGCTATAATCAATTTTTATGTCAAAAGCTTATGAACCTAGCTTTATCACCAATTTAGTTTGTAAGTATTATGTCAAGAATCTATGGTTTTACTTAAAAATTATAATGGTCAATGACAATAAACTCCATATCACACCAATATGAATCAACTCCCTATCACACCAATATAGAGTAAATCTAACGACCCGATTTTCCATTACTAATTGCTAATCACAAACCACAAAAACATACAACGAACACCCTTCAACTCTTCCGGTCATTTTTGGAACATGACACTAATAGCAATGACTACAAAAGGGATGGTTTGATGATGAATAGGACAACTGTGATACACTGCACCATGGAAAGCACTGCAGGATATTTCTATATGAAACGGCCGTGAATTCATATTTGGAGATGCGATGACATTGTTAGAACAACATGCACATTCTTTGCAGGCTGCGAGGGTTGGAGTCACCATAGGGCCGTAGATCTCGGGATGTTTCAATGGGTTGTGTGTTTCTCGGTGCTGATCACTATGCCTTGTCAATGGAGGTGGGATTTTTAAGGGCTTAATTCTCTCACGTTTTTCCCTTCATCTCACTATTTTAATGAAAAACGAGAACAAGTTAAAGAGCAAACGGAGCAAATTTATAAATTTCAGGCCGCTCCACCTAATAAACCGGATTTGAACCAAAACTATTTAAATATTTAAAACCATAATTCCAAACCAATAGACACAAAATATGCAAATTTTGTTCATATATATACCATGTAAAGGTGAATATATCAAAATGGCACCAAATGCAATACATAAAACTTTCCTATTGTTGATTAGGCCTAGAAATGAAAAATTCTATATATATATCCTAGTTTTGAGTTCTCTCCTGCAGTCCTAAACTAACATCCGGTTTAGTCGAGAGAAATAAAAAGCGCCCAATTTCTCATCCAAATACACACAATATGATTAGAACCCGGATAATCGATCACCATCGTCGGGTTTTCTCAAGCATCAATAAGGATGTCATTCAAATAACTTAGGGATGACTCAAACCGGGAGGAGAACATGTCTAAATAGTCAGTAATGGTGCTCTAATATGCCATAGATAAAGAACATGGAATTGGCCTCTCGAGCTTTGCCTATAGTTGAGAGAAAAGAAGAAAAAAAGACAAAGAGGTCAATCATAAACTCGGTAATAGTATTCAAAGACAATGTGTGAGTTTTTGCAACTTTTCTTTCGAATTAGAAAACGAAACAAATGGTCAAAGAAGAATTGAAACATTTATAATCAAAACAAAATAAAGCAAATTTTTGACACAACATTTTGGATCCATATTTACTGCAACATAACTTTTTAGAATCTTGTATGAGCATAGAATAGACCCCGAAAGCAACGACGCAGGACAACACTAATTCGATCATTTTCCGATTTCAATGCATACAATAATTTTATCATTTTTGGTCTAGAGTGCCAAGCTAAGTCGGATTTAGAATGGAAGAGGGACAAATATCCAACGTTACAAGCCTCCGGGTCGGCTCACCAACACCTCAAAAGAGAGAAAAAAAGGCCAAATAGGTAGCCTAGACATTATCACATAACACATTCGGTCAGTGTGTGATGGGATGATAGAACGGTGGAGAGAGATGAATACTCTCACGGATTCAATTAGGCACAACCCATTCAAGTGAGAGTCTAAAAAGCCACGAGACAATGAAAATAAATTCCCACATTGATTAGGGTACCTCTTATAGATTTTCTATAGAAGAACATCAAACATTCTTAATATGATGTTTCGATTTGGTATGTTGGCTATTCAGGCTTGGTTGGAAGAGGGATGTCCTCATACGGTGTATTTGAACTTTTTAATATACGAGTATTTTATCGGTAACAACCTAAAAAAATCCACACCATACATGATCTATCCAAAAATTGTAAACACCTAACCATTGAGGCCACATTGGCAAAAGAAAGTCATCAAAAAACGATGCAATGGAAATGAGTGCAAAAATTACTTCTTTGATTTTGATAATACTCGTTCCTGGAGGAAGAGAGTGAGGGATGAAAAACGAATATAGGCTGGGTCCCACGAACACGAGACATAGACACGGACGGAACACGAAACCTTGCTTCCGATGGCGGTGAAAAAGGCTGTAAATCGTGAAATACCTTTGTACCATCACTCTCTGTGATGTCATCGACATTTTTCATCTACGGTAGATGTTATAGTTCGTGTTCTACTTTCTGCTCACTTATTTACCGTAGCATAGTATATTGAAAATTAAATAAATAAAAAAAGGAACGAGTTTCGTGTTTCTGGACTTCTTCGTAGACACCATTTCTACGTATGAATTTTGTGATGTAATCTCCACTTACGATTTATCAAACCATCATATAATCTTGTTATTAACTCGGATTTCTTCGTTTGTTCGAAACCCTCGTATGTAGTAAAGGTTTCCCCATAGCATTTTGTTTTTCTAACGGATCAATACGATATATATCGAATATCATTTTATGCTTCGATACGTAAATGTGCACACACACAAAATGGAATAAAAAAAGGTTTTGAACACATGAAAAAAATCTAAATTGAAAAACCTAGCGTATATGTGGCCTCTCTTCTAAAATACGGGAGACAAAACATGCGCATTGTTGCATAATGTGAGGTTAACGAGACTAAAACAACCCACATTGCGGTACAAGAGCTTGGGCTTACGCTTAGCCTCAATAGCTAAGAGGTTGGACTCAAATTGTCCTCCACCGCCCTAGAGGTTTGCCAGCTCTATGTGTAGGTTGTTTGTTCTCACCTCAAATAGCTAAGAGGTTGGACTCAGGTTTTCCTCCTGCCCAAGAGGATACCAAAATTTCTACTACTCATTGTTATATTGCCTTACTAGGAAAGACCTTGTCAAACGAGGCATTCCTCCATCAATGAGGGAACTTTATCATGAGTGATGGAAGGATTCCATGATACTCATGGCTCCCTCATGCAAGATGTAGAGTTGAAATGCAAACATATATGTATTACATACGGGAAATTCCCCATATTGCTGAATATTTTATTATTTTGTTTATATATTAAAAGAATACAAACATATAAGTGATGTGAATTTTCAAATAAAAATATTGGCACATCAAACTTCATAATGTTAAAGTTTGTCCAAGTAGATAGATATGATTAGATTTCATGTATAGTCATAATATTGCATTTGCATTGCATTGGATTCTATCACACATGCACTGCTAAAAACATGCCCTTCACTCCATCCCCGAGGTCGCCCTTTCAAATGTATGATGTGAACGAGGGACAATGTTGGCATTACGTTTTAAAGGAAGAAAACCGAGCTTGATATCACATTGAACTTCTATAAATAAAACAAAACACTCTTACTCACAAGCATTCATGCATTATCAATCCTAGGGACTCTGTTGTTCCCTAGTGTTGTTATAAAGTACGATTATTATTTCTACATTGAGGAGTCTCATGGCTTAGCCTCCGGTGATAATTTACGTCTTGTATTTTTCAGTATGCACATTTTCGTTCTCTTCGTACGTAGGTGTTGTCACCACTATAACGATGGGAGCAGGCATGTCAGGTACTTAATACCTTATCCGGTCTTCACGATAATTAAGTATAGGCTTCGAGTAGGTTACGATCTTTTTGTTTTGCGGGAATAATGGCAACAGAGACCTTATCGACAATGGAGTCAAGGACTTTGTAATACTATAAGCAACCAATCGATTGGGGGAAGAATGCACAAGGAAACGCGTAGGAGGTTATTACAATGAAAGATCGGCACTAAACTGGGTGGAGGGCGTTGGAGGCAAGGTCATGAATCTCATGTGGCCTTTTTGGCAAAGCTACAAGATGAGGACCTTCAAATTTGATTGGAGAAATCTCGGTTACAATATCTATCATCAGAGACTAAGTTTCACTAAGCATAATCAACTTTGTCAACTTCATGTGTGTGCGAAGCTTTTGATTTACCAACTTTGTTATGCTTCATAGAACCCATAATATAGAGGACGGAGGTTTAATGAAGTTTATTGTTCCGTTCAATACATTACTGTTTGTTCCTATTGCATTAGCTCATATCAATACACTTGCATATCACAATATGATCTTAATTACATATATTAGACATATTTTACAAAATCTTATTGGAACACATCTCAAAATTTGGATGTGACATTGTTTTGGTAGAGAAAAAGCGCTGAATTTTACTTTGTTTGAAATGCCCTACTTAATTGTTTCATGAATAACCAAAATCTCTATTTCCTCCAACCTAGTCTTGAAAAATATACAACCAATGAAAAATTTGAGAGAGATATTTCCAACGTATCCAACCTTCGTACAAGCAGGGAAGAGGCAAGCGATAAACTTCGATACCTTCGATCTGAGCGCTTCTCGAGATGCTGGAATCTACGCAACTCGCATGAACACTGTGCTTGTTGATGGGATGTTAGCACCGGTCTATAAACCCTAACTCCAAACTAAACCTTGAAGTAAAGCTGCGTTGTGCCCTTTCGGCGCGAGATTTGGCACCAAATAATATTTCCCAGCTCTCCATGGAAAGGAATCACGACTCCATGCTTCTCCATCGCAACCTGTAAAACCAAGGCGTGCAAAGTCGATGCTGTGTCTTTGACACGCCGAAGATTAACCACTTTGTGAACGTTGTGTGTGGGATGTCTTGGGCGGCCACGCGGGGCTTGTGCGATGTGGAGCGACTTCACTTGTGAGGGAAAGCTTTTCGAGAAGATTTCAGCACTGTCTTTGTACTTAGGCACGAGAGAATATGTGATTAAATAAGTAGTATTTGGAGAGCCAAGGTGCGCGGAGGCGAAAGCTTACCACACTTTCAAGACCTTGGGTTATAGGCGCGAGCTCAACCATGCCAGATTCTGACCTGCTCTCCGATTGGATCGACCTACGAAATCAATAAAGTGAGTCGACACGCCACTGATACTTCATGTTGACAGAGGCCAATTAGAGCTCGTGGATTCCGAGCATGCCACATTTGATTTTTCTTTGGAATCAATCAATACGAGATATACCTAAGACTTGATAACCACATTAAATATTAAACCAGCTTTGAACGTGGAATATGTGTTTTGGATTTGATTGGAAGAGGAGGTCGATTGTAAACAACGAGTATTATATTAAAATGTTCCAATGCAGCAAGCGATGGGCACGCCATGTGTCGAGTTTTATTTCGATCTTTTTAATAATAGAGTGTCGAAAGGACTTGAGTTAAGAGCTAGTAGCGATAAAGGATTCGGACGGGCCAATGCATTGTGGTTAGAAAAAATTGATAAAGATTTGGCCCGGGCGAATGCAATCCTATCGATTGTGTTATATATTTTTAAAACGTGGTTGATCCAATGAGTTTCAAAAACGATTTTTAATGATTATATGGATAAATAACATTATATTTTCTAATAAAAATTATAGGTTTAATGAGTATAAGAGATGCTTTTGCTATATCAATTATAGGCATAATGATTGGAGCATGTAGAGCATATAAATTTTCTAATGATTATAGAAATCTTTTGCCATGTAGTATAAGTTTTAAGTTTAATGAGTTGGTACGTGTTGAACATATAAATAATATTATTTTTCACCGAATTTATGAGTTTTATATGCAGTTGCACTGGTATATATAATACACTATCTACAAATAGTATGGAAATGATATTATTTTTTTATTAACAAAAAATGAAGGTTTAAATTGAATATTATTTATTCAATTTCGAAGTTTTGATAATAAGAAATCAAATTTGCATTGAATAAATTTGTATCTCTAGTGTGAGTTGTTGTATCTTTATATCATGTAGGCATAAAGAAGACATGTCATGCTGGTAATATTTATAAATCCAAGCAAGTGGAAAAAATAGTAAATGCAAGCAAGTAAACTAGGAAAAAAATACAAGCAAGTGGAGTAAGGCATAAGAAGATTTGTAGGTGGAGCCATAAAATATTGGTAGCTACTATTTATAAATTCAAGGAGTAAGATGATAGAGATTTTATTCGAATTGGAATTGTTTCTTTTTTGTGAGATGGAAAAAAATTCATAACAACTAAAACTTTTGATCTTCAACACCCACTACTAAGATGTAATTTGAATAAATTAGTGATGTATGCCTGCATAACCTCCACAAAAATAAAGCTATATATATAAATTTCAATAACACAATTTACCATAAAAATATAACTTACAAAATAATTCATAGAGCTCGTGATATAAAATTTTATTGATTCTTTTAGGGTTACTAGTTGGTATTTTAGTTTCTAGTTACTATTGTGTTTTATTTGAAGACAAAGAAAGGGAGTAAATATATGGTATTGAAAATGTAGCCACCCTTACAACGTTTAATACATTGGTGAGTGAGAGAAAAATATTCTTTGAAAAATGAAATGAACAATAGTTCATTTACTAAGTAATAGACACATATTAATAATATATAAGATATATATGATAAATATAAGGGAGCCATTTGTAACACCCACTCCCCAACCATTTTATGTTATGATTAGTTATTATCCTACCTACTAGAAGATTGATTTCTTGGTAATTTCTTGTTGATATTATTACCATACATACAAGGTATGTGTATGTTATCTAAATATACATAACTCACATGGATATGTTAGTATTCTATGGTTTATTATGCTAAAGCATTGATTAATGATTAAGCTTATGATTAGCATTAATATTGATTAAGCTTGATAATTTTTTTAACTATAGCCTTATGAATAATTTAATATTAAATTAATTTTGGCCCTCTCATGACTCTTTTACTTTGATTAAATAAATAAAATCATTTTATTATTTATCATGTATTAATTCTTATTGTTTGGGTTTGTTGAAGTTTTGGGGAGAGAGGAGAGGAATAAAGTTGAAAGAGTTTGGATACTAAAGATTCTCTAAGGAGGCTAAGAGAGGTGTTAGCTACTTGACGATCTGAGCACATGGTTTGAAAACACTATGGGTGGAAATTAGGGCTTGGGCACAGAGGGTTAGGGAATTTGGGAAGGTTCCCTAGGGCTAGGATGTTGGAAAGGTTGTTCCTAGTTGGTTGGGTAACAAATTTAGTCAGGTGGGCCATGAGTCTTTGCCTCAATAGTTTCATGTACCATCACATCGATTAATATCATGTCGCTACCCCAGTTTCCTTCAGTATCAAGTGACATCATAATCGATGGATGTAAATTTCAACTGTACAGCTAACACTGTCAACACTCTGGTTTTGGACCATTCCTCTATTCACCCAATCTTGGTTCCAGACCGAGAAACCTTTGAGGTTTCTAGAGAGCCTAATTAGAGACTTCAAGTTGTGAGATGGGGCATATTTTTCCTTCCAGAGTGTTGCCCAAGAGGTGTTGGGGATGGTGATCCATCTCCACGAGTTTTTGGCACCCATAACTTTTCCCAACAATTCTGGGTCTCTGAGACCAAGCCCCCCATCTTTTTTAGGTATGCAGATTTTTCTGGGTCTGGGTCTGTGTCTCTTGTTGAGTTGAATGGTCTAGGAGGTAATGAGGAAGAAGAGTTTTGATTTGGCTTTATTGATGGAGGTGCCAAAGGCCTGGGAAAAATCAACAAGAATATTGTGGAAGGAAAGGGCTTCTTTGACCGAGGGAGAGCCCATAAGAAGAGTGCCATCCACATATTATTGGTGGGTTGAAGGGGGGTTAGAGGGGTAGAGATTTAAGTGAGGTATGCTTCCATAATAAGGTGTTTTCCTATAATGGATTTAATAAATTACAAGTAGAGCTTCTGCTAGTTGGAAGATCCATTTACAATTACAAGCATACATAACTTAACTAGTTGATTGAGAGGTAACGAGTAAAATTCTTGATCAGCTTGATATGTCAAACAAGTATGGATTTATTATGAAGTGATCATCTGCCATGGTTTAGGTTGTTGTTTGTATGGATGCAATACAAACATGCTAGGGAGTGTGACGGCCAAGTGTCAAGGAAACACAAGGGAGCACTAGTTTCAAATGTATGGAAATGGAGTATCAGCCAGTTCTAGGTGTGCTAAGAAGGGAGTGACATGGTATTCTAGGAAATGCCAAGGCATGTTAGAGTGCTAGGGAAGCATACAAAGATGTTCCAAGTGCCAATGTGTGCCAATGTGTGCTAAGGAGTGTTAGGGAGTGCCAGGAAAACATAACAGAGCACTAGGTCAAAATGCATAAATGAATGAATAAGAGTGTGTGATAGGGAGCATTAGCGAGTTCTAGGTGTCTTGAGGAGGTGTAAACACGTCAATCACAAGAGAGGTATTTTGGAAGTTTTGATCTTAGGCATTCATCATTTTTTAATATTCCTAAACCCGAGGTCATCTTTCCCTCGAGCCTTTCTTGGAGAGTCCTTCTTTTGCTTCTAAAGTAGGGAACCTATTATCTAATCCTCTTCTTTGAATGGGCATTGGAAATCACATTGTGCATCATTATTGGTCTCATCATTCTAGTAATTTCCCTGTACCGAGACTCCTCCCATTAGTGAAAGTGCATAAAGAGCAGAGGAAATTGAATGAGGTGACAATGGGTCCTTGTCCCATTGTTTCCACTTGATCTAGTAGTAGTCCCTTTGGAACCCCTTCTATGACCCTTGCTAAATTAAGTGCTAACATTTTTCAAAAAAAATTATAAAACAGATGGCTCATTTGAAAAGAATAAATCTAGGCTTGTGGAAAAAGTTTTTACACAAAAAGAAGGGGTCTATTATGAGAATACTTTTTTCCCCCATAGCAAAATGGGATACCATATGGACATTCTTTGCCCTAGAAACTCAAAAAGTTGGAAATTCCATCAAATGGATGTAAAAACTGCTTTCTTGAATGGAGATATGAAAGAGAATGTTTTTGTGTCCCAACTAGAAGGATTTTTTGTGAAGGGTTAGGAACATAAAGCATGTAAGCGGTAAAATCCTTGTATGGCCTCAAGAAAGCACCACGAGCCTGGTATAATAAGGGGTTAGGGGAATAGGGGCTTAGGGGTTAGAGGTTTAGGGTTTAGGGGAATAATGTGTTAGTGGTTAAGGGGTTAGGGATTGGGGGCTTAAGGGTTAGCGGATTTAGGCGCATTTAGGGGTTAGGGGCATAATGAGTTAGTATTTAAGGGATTAGGGATTCGGGTTAGGGGAATAATGAGTTAGTGGTTAAGGGGTTATGGATTGGGGGGTTAGGGGTTAGGGGATTTAGACACATTTAGGGGTTAGGGGAATAATGAGTTAGTCGTTAAGGGATTATGGATTGGGGGATTAGAGGTTAAGGGATTTAGGCGCAATTAGGGGTTAGGTGAATAATGAGCTAGTGGTTAAGGGATTAGGGATTAGGGACTTAGGGGATTTAGAAGTTAAGGATTTTAGGGGTTAGGGGTGAGGGTTTAATGGGTTAATGGTTAAGCGTTAACAATTTAGGGGTTAAGGGGTTAAGGGGTTAGGGATTTAGGTGTTAGTGGTTTAGGGGTTTAGGGGTTTAAGGGTTTAGAGGTTTAGGGTTTTGTGGGTTAAATGGGATAGGTTTTTATGGGTTTAGGGGGTAGATGGGTTAGGGGTTGGGAATTAGGGCTTAAGGGGTTAAGGGTTAGATGTTTAGGGTTTACGAGGTTAAATGGGTTTAGGGGTTTAGAGGTTTAGGTGGTTAGGGGATTTAGCAGTTAAGGATTTTAGGGGTTAGGGGTTAAGGGGTTAGATGTTTAGGTTGTTAAATGGGTTAGGGGTTTAAAGGTTTAGGGGGTTAGGGGATTTAGTAGTTAAGGATTTTAGCGATTAGGAATTAAAGGGGTTAGGGGTTAGGTTTTGGGGGTTAGGGTTTGGGGGTTAAATGGGTTATGTTTTTAGGGGTTTAAGGGGTTAAATGGGTTAGGGTCGGGAATTAGGGTTTAAGGGGTTAGGGGTTAAAGGTTTAGAGGTTTAGGGTTTAAGGGGTTAAATGGGTTAGGGGTTTAGGGTTTAGGGGGTTAAATGGGTGAGGGGTTATAGCCATTTATTAGGTAAACAAGGCATAATATAGTTGTAGTAACAATAACTTGTTCAAGTTGTTATAGTCAAGGCAAGACTTGGTTGGGATCCCAAGTTTCAAAAAAGTAAGGGTAATTGTGAGGGCATGAGAACTAAGGAGTGTCAGTGTGTGCCAAGGAATGAAAAGGCATGCTAACACATGCTAGAAAGTGTCAATGGATGTTGAGGAGTGTTAGGGAGTGCCAGGACATTGCAAGGGAGAACTAGGTCAAAATGCATGGAAATGAACGAATAAGAGTGTGTGCCAAGTAGTGTCAATGAAATCAAAGTGTCTCAAGTATAAAGTGTGTTAGGGGAAGGCCAGAATAAGACTTGTAGGAGGTAAGCCTATGGTTACATAAAGGGTTGCACAAAGTAGTTTCAGAAAAAGGGAAACTTTGGGTTGGGCACAACATTTATTTTCCAATGACTTGGTTGGGTTCCCAAGTCGCAAAAAAAAGTAAGGTTATCTATGACGACATGAAAGCTAAGGAATACCAAAGTGTGTCAGGAAATTCCTAGAAGTACTAACACATGTTAGGCAGTTCCAAGGCATGATAGGCATGCCAAGATGTGGCAGGTGCTAGGGTGTGGCATGAATACATGCTAGGGAGTGTGAGGGTCAAGTGTCAAGGAAACATA
Source organism: Pinus albicaulis (assembly GCA_034641835.2). Taxonomy (NCBI): domain Eukaryota; kingdom Viridiplantae; phylum Streptophyta; class Pinopsida; order Pinales; family Pinaceae; genus Pinus; species Pinus albicaulis. The sequence continues at coordinate 39,690,471 of CM076580.1, read as the reverse complement.
AGGGAGCACTAGTTTAAAATTCATGGAAAATCAATCATTAAATTGGTACAAAAAAAATGATTTTATATATTCACATACAGGATAATCACAAGATATCAGCAAAATCACATACTTATCGAAATCCTCAACCAGGAATATGCTACATTGCTTCTTAATGTGCTTTCAACTAGGTAGGCATCAATGACAATCATTACAATGGGTTAAGGGGATCTAAGAGAGAATTATGTCAGGAGTTACTTCTAGGTAAAGTCCATTGGTATTACTATCGTTAAAGGGGGTGGCCTACAAGGATACATTGGTAGCTATTGATGCAAGAGCATAATTTCAAGAATTTATTTCAAAATTTGTACTTGTCCTCCATGAGGTCTTAGAGATTTATAGAAGAGGAAGTTGGTTTCCTTGTTGCCCTATAATTTTGTAGAATTTCTAACTTCATATTTGGGATAGGAAATTTTAGTAATTTTAGGCATAATTTAAGATGTTTTTATTTCTATTTTTAAGGCCTCCTAGTCATTAGGAAAGTTGAGTCTTATGATTAGGATTACTTGTGGCATCCTATGTATTTTTCAAACTCCAATACACCAAGGCAAATATTTGGAGGAAATTTGGGGGAAATGTGATTGTCCATCAAATGTAGATCGGATTTGGGGAACTTGTAACTCTTTTCCTTGGACCCTACTAGTTCTTAGAGGCTGTATTTGGAGTGGTTAGCAGATAAAAGCATAATATTCCCAAGAATATTAGCGTTGGAGCACCTATGGTTTGGGATAAAGTGTAAGGGGTTCTAGGAGTTAATGGGTTTAAGGGTTTAGGAGCAAGGGGTTAACGGTAAAGGGTAAAGGGTTAGGGCTTATGGGATTTGAAGGTTAGGGGGTTTAAGGGTTAGAGGTTAATGGATTAGTGGTTAAGGGATTTAGGGGTTAATATTAACCATCAAGGGCTTACATGTTAGGGGATTTAGGGGTCAAGTGCCTAAGGGTTATGTTATTTAGGTGTTAGAAGGTTAAGGAGTTAGGGGTTAATGAGTTTAGGGGTTAAGGGTTATGGGTTAAGGGTCAAGCTTTAAGAGGATATGGGATTAGGGTTTATGGGGTTCAAGGATTCTAAGTTAGTGGATAGGGGTTAAGGGGTTAATGGATTTGGGTTTAAGGGATCAAGGGGTTGATTTGTTATGAGTTATGGGTATATGGATTAAGGGATTGTGGCTTCGAGGTTAAAGGGATAGGGAATTTAGTGGTTATGGGTTAAGTGTGTATGGGTTGTGATAATGTGGCCCCTAATCCCCTTGTCACAACTATTGGGGGTTCCCTTATCAATTTCTCTCATTACCTTACCTATAGGTTCCCTAGCCCCTATGCCATAAGGCCCTAAGGCTCCTTCTCATTCTCTAATGTTAGGATTGTATATCTCAGTAAACCATACTCGAACCTCTCACTTCTACCCATCCATGCTACCCTTATGTCCCCTCGCCCCGCTCAATACACCAAAAGACCCCCCTGCCCCAAAATTCATGAGAATTGAACATTTAGAGGCAATCATTTAACAACAACTTCACAACTACTCCATTGATAATGGTGTCTTAGAGCTATTAGATGTCATTTCATTGAGCTACAGTGATAGGTGAGAGCTATGCATAGCTCACTAAAGGTGTATCAAGAGACTATTAGTCTATTGGCTATAGAATTTGACTCTTTTTTTGTAACTTAGCGAAATGGAAAAGATGTGGAGACAATCTCCATTCTTCTTCTTTCATCGGGCCATGTAAAATAAATGAAGCAAATAGTCTTAGCCCCTTGGAGAAGGAAAGTTGAGAACAATAATTAGCATTAACAAACAAAGAATCCAATGAGTTAAGCTTAGAGGGGTCTCCCTTTGTAAAAAAGCATCCATAAGCTTGTTAGAGTTAGTATGAATCTTTACTAGAGGTTGAGTAGTCTTCACATCGCCAACCACATCCAATAGAAAGGTACCAACCCCTACAATAAAAATGATGTCTCCAAATAAGGTGTAGTTAATACCAATAACATCACCTTATGAATCTATTACAATATGATTTGGAAAGTATGTTTCCATACATGTGTGAAAGAAAAAATCCATTTGGTTAGCAAAAGGAAGTCTTTTTTAAGACCTCCAGAAACCCCCTTGAAGGAGACAAGAAGGGTTTGAAACCGTATAATACAAGAAGGGGTTAGAGGTTTAGGGGGTTAAATGGGTTAGGGGTTAAGAGGTTTAGGGGGTTAGGGGATTTAGCAGTTGAGTATTTTAGGGGTTAGGGTCTGGGGGTTAAATGGGTTAGGGTTTTAGGGGTTTAGGGGGTTAAATGGGTTAGGGGTCGGGAATTAAGGTTTAAGGGGTTAGGGGTTAAGGGTTTAGGGGGTTAAATGAGTTAGGGGTTTAGTGTTTAGGGGGTTAAATGGGTGAGGGGTTATAGTAATTTCTTAGGTGAACAAGGCACAATCTAGTTGTAGTAACCGTAACTTGGTCAAGTTGTTATATTCAAGGCAAGACTTGGGTGGGTTCCCAAGTTCCAAAAAATTAAGGGTAATTGTGAGGGCATGATAACTAAGGAGTGTCAATGCGTGCCAAGGAATGAAAAGGCATGCTAACACATGCCAGAAAGTGTCAATGGATGTTGAGGACTGTTAGGGAGTGCTAGGACATTGCAAGGGAAAATTAGGTCAAAATGCATGGAAATGAACGAATAAGAACGTGTGCCAAGTAGTGTCAACGAATTCCAAGTGTCTCAAGGATAAAATTTGTTAGGAGAAGGTCAGAATAAGACTTGTAGGAGGTAAGCCTATGGTTACATAAAGGGTTGGAAAAAGTAGTTTTAGACAAAGGGAAACTTTGGGCTAGGCACAACATTGATTTTCCAACGACTTGGTTGGGTTCCCAATTCACAAAAAAAGCAAGGTTATCTATGATGACATGAAAGCTAAGGAATACCAAGGTGTGTCAGGGAATTCCTATAAGTACTAACACACGTTAGGCAGTTCCAAGGCATGATAGGCATGCCAAGATGTGGCAGGTGCCAGGGTGTGGCAGGTGCCAGGGTGTGGCATGAACACATGCTAGGGAGTGTGAGGGCCAAGTGTCAGCGAAACACAAAGGAGAACTAGTTTAAAATGCATGGAAATGAAGTATAAGTCAGTTCCAGGTGTGTTAAGAAGGGAGTGACACGGTATTCTAGGAAGTGCCAAGGCATGTTAGAGTGCTAGGGAAGCATACAAAGTTTTCCCAAGTGCCTAGGTGTGCCAATGCGTGCTAAGGAGTGTTAGGGAGTGCCAGGAAAACATGACAAAGGCGCACTAGGTCAAAATTCATAAATGAATGAATAAAAGTGTGTGACAGGGAGTGTTAGTGAGTTATAGGTGTCTCGAGGAGGGAGTGACATGGTATGATAGGAAATACTAAGTCATGTTATAGTGTTAGGGTGACATACATCCAAGATTTTAGATATTCACATATGAGATAGTCACAAGATGTCAAAAAAATCACGTACTTATCGAAATCCTCAACCAACAATATGCTACATTACTTCTTAATGTGCTTACAACTAGGTAGACATCAAAGACAATCATTGCAATGGGTTAAGGGGATCTAAGAGAGAATTATGTAAGGAGTTCCTTCTAGCTGGTAAAGGACATTGGTATTACGTCTATTGTTAAAGGGGGTGGCCTACAAGGATACATTGGTAGCTGTTGATGCAAGAGCATAATTTCAACAATTTATTTCAAAATTTGTATTTGTCCTCCATAAGGTCTTAGAGGTTTTTGGAAGAGGAATTTGGTTTCTTTGTTGCCCTATAATTTTGTAGAATTTCTAATTTCATGTTTGGGATAGGAAATTTTAGTAATTTTAGGCATAAATTAAGATGTTTTCTTATTTTTAAGGTCTCATAGTCATTAGGAAAGTTGAGTCTTATGATTAGGATTACTTGTGGCATCCTATGTATTTTTCAAACTCCAATACACCAAGGAAAATATGTGGAGGACATTTGGGGGAAATGTGGTTGTCCATGAAATGTAGATCGAATTTGGGGAACTTGTAGTTTTTTTCCTTGGACCCTACTAGTTTTTGGAGGTTGTATTTGGAGCAGTTAGCAAGAAAAAACATAATATGCCCAAGAATATTAGTGTTGGAGCAGTTATGGTTAAAACACGAGATTCAAAGTTCAAATCCCCTTGAGTTGCCAACCTAAAAATAATATTTTTTTATCTATTTATTTATTAAATTTTTAGAATGTGGTTTAATGAAATAATAAAAATATAATATAAAATAAATAAATATGACATGATTAAATTTCATGTGGTTTGAATATCGATTTTCAAAAATAAAAAATATAATTTTATCCACTATCCACTCATGATATTTCAATGCAAACTTCCCAATGCTAATGATTTTGTCTTAATTGCTAACTATCTTAAATGGGTTTTGTCTTAATTGTCATTGTCTTAAGTCGCCATTGTCTTAAATATATAGTTATGTCTTAAATATTTTTGTCTCAAAGTGCTTTTGTCTTAAATCTAAATTTTTGTCTTAAAATATTTTTGTCTCAAATTGCTTTTGTCTTAAAATATATTTGTCTCAAACTGCTTTTGTCTTAAAATATATTTGTCTCAAACTGCTTTTGTCTTAAATATAAAGTTTTGTCTTAAAATATTTTTGTCTCAAATTCGTTTTGTCTTAAATATAAAATTTTGTCTTAAAATACTTTTGTCTTAAATTTTTTTGTCTTAAATTTTTTGTCTCAAATTTTTTTTGTCTTAAATATTTTTGTCTCAAATTGTTTTTGTCTTAAATAGAAAATTTTGTCTCAAATTATTTTTGTCTCACACTATTTTTGTCTTAAATTTTATATTTAAGACAATTCAATTGATATTAAATTTTAATATAAAATAGCTAAAATAAAAAGTGACTTTTTAAGACAAAAGATTTCTTTTGTCTTAAACAAATGTATTAAAATGCCCTTGGTGTAGTAGTGTATATATCACATATAAATTTGTAAATTAACTCTATGTAGCCCATAGAAATCTCATTTCATCCAGAGATGAGTCTTCGACTATTCTCGACAAGGGAGTATGTCACAAAATGGATCACCTCTCTCAAACATGCGGATAACATAAAACAAAAATGTCATAAATGGATCACCTTTCTCAAACTTGCACATAATATAGAACAAGAATGTTCATATTATAAAGGAATTAGTTAACGTATGTCATAATATAGTGCCCGCATGAAGAAACAAGTTTGCATCGCAGATGGATTAGTTGAGAAAGAAGCTCGGAAAGGTAGGGAAGGTAGCCCTCGTAATATGTCCCGTAATATGTTCCCTAGGTTCAACCAACTTTATATTAATTATTTATATGTGCCATTGCAGCAGATAACTAAATTAATAACGAAGTTTATTTTATGTTAAGAATACGAAATCAAGTGTCAATAGCACTGCGTTCTTTGAAATCTACTGTAAAAAACATTGAGTTCTTTCTTATGTTCCGGATGAGAAACCTTGATATTCCTTGTCCTTAAAGAATCATACCAATATCTCGTGCAATATCATAGAGAATCCACCAAGCAAGAAATGTCTGTCCTGAGCTGGTGTTAAATTTTCTAGCTTCTGTTAAATTAGCTTTCCAAGATGACATCATTGTAGATCCTTGAGACGAGTTCAAAACTGTAGTCGAGAATTGTTTCTATGTGTTAATCAATATTTTGGCGTTGCACCTGTTACATATAACAATATCTTAGCGAGAAATCGATCAATTAACAATTGTCTTATGAGTTAAGAATGAAAATACTTACCTATAGTAAGTCATTGAGGGCATATTAATGAAAGTGGAATGCAGAGGCTTGCAATTATTAAACCTGCAATCAAATTCCCTTGGAACCTACTTAACATGTACATCCTTTCACATTCAAGTATATTGTTGTAGCTTTAATGTTTACAAGCTCCAAATGAGGAGGAGCAACAACCATGTACACTACACTAGGAGGAAATCACCCATGATTTTGGAGGATATGAGGCACCTTGTATTGTCAGAGTTTTTGTGATCATGATTATCTTGCATTGACCAAAGTTAGATTTGTTGAAGAATCTAATTCCAATGACATCTTAGGTGTCAAAACCATCCATCCAAGTGTCCTAGTTCGTAGCAAGTCTCACTACGATAATTTATTGTTGATGTCTCCAAAGTAATCTTATTTAATTGGTAATATTGAGAAGAGTTATCTCTACTCCATGTTTTTTCTTCATTCTTTGTCATGGTATCAAAGCTAGTTTTCATAAGAATTCCTGAGAGAGAAACAACGTGAGCAAAGTGAGAGTTGTAGAGAGAAGAGATGAGTCTACATAAGACTCTTTGAGACTCTTTGAGAGAGAAGCGAAATTTAAGAAGCCTCTTGTGAAGAAGTAGCAGAAAGAAATCCATTTCTGAAAATCTAAATTGTGGAGAAGCTACTCATGAAAAAGATGGAGAAGCTTGGGAAAAAAACAATTAACATGACCAACACACTTGATCTTTTATTATGAAATAGTCAGAAAAAAATCCTCAAGGCAACCTTCTTCTGTCGAAAGGTGCGTTGACAACACAGCGTCATAAAGAGCACATCCGAGCATGGTTTAATATGCATGAGCTCAAATTGGAGCATAAGCATGCCAACCACTAATGTAACACGAAAAGTAAAACTACGTGATCTATCCTTGCACAACCTCCAAGTCAAGGGTCTCATTCAAAGCTCGGGGAGCTCGAAGCTGGATTAGTTTCAAAGCTTGGACGTATTTGAAAAGGAAAGGTTATTCGTTATTTTTTTAAAACAAAAGATCCAATATTTGAATGGTTTATTTTTAAAAAGGGATTATTTCATTTTTTTTTAAAGCACTGCAAAAATTATTATAAAATAATGTAGATCCATCTTAATCCCGGATATATTAAATGTCGAGAGGGATCAAATTTTTTGAGGTGCAAACCTTTTCTCAAGTTTTGCATTCAAAAGATAGGTTTGCACCTTGAGAGATATGATACCGAGATATATTAAATGCCGAGAGGGATCAAATCTCTTGAGGTGCAAACCTTTTCTCAAGTTTTGCACTCAAAAGATAGGTTTGCACCTCGAGAGATATGATACCTCTTAGTGCTTGATTGATCCAGGGTTAAGATGGATCTAGGTTCGTTTAAAAATATTACTACATGTATAAACATATTAATCTTGGCATATGTAAAGATGTAAGGCTCCATCCATGATAGCAATAGATATAAAGATAGGACTTTCATGAATGATTGAAAAAATATGTGACATCTCACCATGGAAGGCTACATATGGAAATACCACACTCAGTATAAAGTGAAAATTACTTAGGTCCAAAGGAGATCTCCTTTGTTTTAGGAATTTAGGAATAATAGTAGAGGTAACAAGGTTCACATGAATAATTGCACATGAATTTTTACTAGCCAGCGATACCAACCTATTGGCAATAACAAGACAAATGTCATAAACGATGCCAATGGTGGTCTTGTACAAAATTAAGGATGAATATGTTATATCCTCTACTGACTTGAACCTCATACTTTGTACCATTTAAAATATCCACATAAAGAGTCGATCATTTTGGTGAATTATTGAGGAGATCTTATATTGATTTAGATTTAACTACCTTCTCTTTTGATGATACAACACTAGACACATCATTGGATAAACATTGGAGTTTAAATAATGTAGACTTCAATCCTTTTTACCTCTAGATAAACCTTAACAATTGGTGTTCTAATGATAAACCTTCATCTCATCTTTGACCTGCAACAATGTATGTAATAATATCACAATCTTGAGAGAGGCTATTAGAGTGGAGAAATTAAGTCAGATATGTATATTTTGTTTGGTGGGACATTTGCATTAGGTTTTCACAGAGTGAACCTCTCAGACATAGCACGGGTGTTCATGGCTTACCAAACAATACCCTTAATTTGACTACATATTGGAAAATACCTCTAAAAATAACGTTATTTAACCCCCTACCAATACGAACCCAATACACCTTCTCAATTTAAAAAAAAACTACTTTCACTAGATATTGTAAGTATCCATTTTTTCATTAATATTTTTTAGACCCCTTTATATTTTTTCATTAAATTTAAGCTCCATATTTTATACATGCCAATATAAAACCCTTTGTACCCCTTATTATATGTTCAACATATTATGTCATCTTTTCTTCAATATGTATCCCCCAATATGAACGCACGAGGTATAGTATTGCTGCCTAGTGAAGCTGCCAAGGACATTTGAAAGCTTGTACAAATCACATTTACAATTTCTTAATTGTATGAATACACACTATGGAATAAGTTTAATTTCAAAACTTGTGTACATTATTTCTTTCTACCCATAACATGCCCACCATTATTTAAAGAGATGCATGGAAATCGAGATAGTGTTATGCAACACGACAACTTCCATACCTATAATTTCCATGAAATCATACGATGTACATGCTAGGTATATAACTCAACATATAGAATGAAATCAATGCATCTAATGCAAGAAATAAAATAGGATTAGAAATAAACATCTACAATTAAACCAATGCATGTAGTGCAAACAATAAAATAGGATTAGAAATGAACATTTACACTAAAAGTAATGCTTCTACTACAGGAAATCAAATATGATTAGAAATCAATATCTACATTGAAACCAATGTATCTAGTGCAAGCAATAAAATAGGAGTAGAAATCAACATCTACACCAAAATCAATGCATCTAGTGAAAGCGATCATATAGGATTATAAATTACTATATACTCTAAAACCAATGCATCGAGTGCAAGAAATCAAATCGAAGTAGAAATCAACATCTACACTAAAATCAATGCATCTATTAGAAGGTATTAAATAGGATTGTAAATCAACATATACAATGAATTCAATGCATCTAGTGCAAGTGATGAAATACGATTAGAAATAAATATCTATGTTGAAACTAATGCATCTGTGCAAGCAATCAAATATGAGTAGAAATCAAAATCTACATTTAAATCAATGCATCTAGTGTAAGGTATTAAATAGGATTAGAAATCGACATCTATACTAAAATCAATGCATCTAGTGCAAGCAATCAAATAGGATTAGAAATAGAGAACTACACTAAAATAAATACATCCATTTTAGTGAAAACCCAACATATTCAAGACTTTCTAGAGCTAAATTCTATGTCTATATCTGTCTTTGTGTGTCTCTTTATTCTTCAATCTCTCTCAACTTTCCATTGTGTGTCTATCTCCCTCCCTCTCTCCTTCTCTCTCTCCCCCTCTGTCTCTCCCCTGTATCTCTCTCTCCACCTCTCCCTCCCTTTATATATCTTTCTCTTACTTCCTCTCCCCCTGTGCCATCTATATCTATACCTCCATCCATCTCTCCTTATTTGTCTCTTTATCTCAGTCCCCTAAACACGTGGAACTCTCTCTCTTTCTCTGTAACTATCTCTCTTCCTCCCTCCCTTTATTTGTCTCCCTCTCCTTCCCTATTTCCCCCTTCCATCTGTATCTCTATCTCCCTCGGCCTCTCCTTATTTATCTCTATATATCATCCTGCATACACACTCTCTCTCTCTATCTATCTATCTATCTATGTCTCCCTCTTCCTCTCCCACTTTATCTCTTCTCTCTCTCTCTCTCTCTCTCTGCTCCATCTATATCTCTATCTCAACCCCCAAACATATACACTCTCTCTCCATATCTATATAACTATATCTCTCTCCCCTATCTCTCTTCCTCACTCTCTCTCTCTCTCTCTTCCACTTCTCTCTCCATATGTATCTCTCTTCCTCCCTCCCTCTCTTTTCCTCTCTCTTATACCCTCTCTCCCCCTTAATCTATAGCTCTATCTCCCTTTGTCTCTCCTTCTGACCCCCAAAACATGCACTCGATCTCTCCATATATCTCTCTCTCTCTTCCCCTTCTCTCTCTCTCTCTCTCTCTCTCTCTCTCTCTCTCTCTCTCTATTGCTCTCCTCTCTCCCTCATCATCTCTCCCTTGTCACTACATCTCCCTATCCACCTTTCTCTCTTTATGTCTTTCTTCTCCTTCCAACTCCATCTATCTCTTCTCTCTCTCTCTTCCTTCCTCTCCCTCCCTTTATCTCCCACCTCCCTCTGTCTCTCCCCCCATCACAAAAAATCTATCCTCCAACTTTGACACTATGTCCCTCTCTCTCTCCTTCTAGCTCTCCCCCTCCCCCCATCCATATAAAAGTGTTTTCATTTTTAATTTATTAAAACCTTGATTTAATATCTATTGGAATATTTTTAGTAGTTGTGAGGATGGAAGATTTAGATATACATCAAAATTAATTATAACTTTTTTTCTTTAGATTTAATTAAAAAATGTTATAAAATTAAATTAAAATACAGTATTTGTAATTTTTTTTTTAAATTTTGAAATAAGTTATGGTTCTTGGGCATGTGTTATTGGTAAAGCCATAATATTGTCACATGTTATTGTAACAAAATAATTAAAATCCTTGATCCATAACTTAACAATCAAAAGCAAAAATTGTCAATGGTATTGAGAAACCCTGCTATTAGCGCATAGTATTATTATTTTCTTCACTCCTTTCCCTCTCTCTCCCTCTATCTCTATCTTTCTCTTCTAGGTATTGTTCCATGGTAATGTAAAAACATCTATTCAGAAGATAATAATATCCATGATAAATATTCATCATTAAAAATCTTGTTATAATATAAATATTACATTTTTATCCGCTTATCAATTAAATTTAAAGATGACTATGAAATCATTATTTTTATTTATATGGTGAAATGAATGTTAATTTATAATTAATATTTACATGCTATATATTTTAATGTGATATGTATATTATACTTTATCTTATCTAAAAAATTGTTCATAATTTTATTAATAAAAAAAACGTTACAATATAGAGAAAATTGAATTTAAAAAATATCTCATATCTCACATCTCACATATCACATATAGCATACAACATCTAAAGCTCACCCATATAATGCTCATGCTCACACTCGCACTCATTCTCACCCATCAGTTAGAAATAATTAATTCCTACTTGTCTATGTTTGTAATTCTCCATTTGAGGAGTTTGTTCCTACATAATAGGAAGTAGCTAGAATATAGCTTCTCCTAGTTTAGTGTGTGGTTGAGAGAATCTCTCAGCCACATTACTGTATGTCCAAGATACAATTATTATCTTGAGACTATTTCTTGTATAAATGTGTGTAATTTCCTTGATTTAGGATATAGAATTTGATTAGAGTTTGCAGTGTGATATTTTATCTTGGTATCAGAGCTTGGGCCTCAGCCCCTCGTGGGCTAAGGGAAATAGGAAATATGAGAGTTTTTTGTTTTTAGCTGTTTTTTTGTCCATCGGGCTCACCCAGCACCAATGTTGGATGGAAGAGGAATGAAAAAAAGAGTTGGACACATTTTCCTTGCCTAGTTTTTCCTCGCCTATTGAATGAAGCTGAACAACCACATTGAAGGTGTCAGACGCTTGCCCAACAGTACCATCTGAAAATGTTCGGACACAGTAAATTAAGCGAATGCTCAGAGAATTTCCATTCATGCTGCTTCTGTCTCGACTCTGGCTCTCTTTTCATGCCATATTTTTAGATAGGTTTTAGCGGTAAAGAGGAGCAAAGTGCCTCCAAATGGGTTTAAGCAGTAATTATGAAAATGGAGCAAAAATGGCGGTCAAATTTTCCAAAGAGGATAAATTAGAGCAAAGCAGAGTGAATTTGATGAGGAGTATTGTTGAAGCTAAGGACTCATCTGCAAAGGCTACAGATGATGCTACTCTTAGATGTTTTCTGTGGGCACGAGATTTGAATGTGAAAAAAAAAAGATTCTGAGCTTTTCGTGAAATATCTAAAGTGGAAGCAGGCATTTCTACCCCTTGGCTATATTCCAGAGTCAGAGGTCTCCAATGAACTCAGGAAGAATAAGATTTTTATTCAAGACCTGGACAAACAAAGACGCCCTATTGGACTGATTCTTGCAGTGACATGACGTTTGAGAACACAACAGGAGATGAGAATCATCAGGCGGTGGTGCTGCGCGTTGGACTAGATTTTTTGTGAATTTCTCGTGAAACGCATGCACGGCTGCTCTTCTGAAGAGTAGATTGGTCCTTTGCAGCTCGAGTTCTTCCACCAAGCTGCGTTTCGCGAGGTTCCGAGTCCTTTAAAGTCCAAAGAAAGAAAATACATGGCAAGAACGACATGCATGTGCTCTCCTTCTATGATATGTGGCCTCCATAGGCCCAGAGTTCCAAGGCCAGAGATGGGATGCGAGCAGCGACTGAGACGCCCTCAACTGAGTGGTAGTAGGTCCTGAAGGATGCCGATGACCCAGAGATCAGATTAGTCATCGGCGTACAGATAGGGAGTGATTTCTGTCAATGGAGAAGTTGCACAGAGGGCTCTGCTCTTATCCACCCATTTTTCAGGCTGTCAGAAAATCCGCAGAACAAATTTCCAGACGAAGCCAAGAAGGATGAGTAGGGCTTCCATGGCAACAGATTACTAAATAAAATTATTAAGCATTTTGGCTTGAAGGTAGAAGATCTTTATGCTGTAGAGTTTATGGTGGAGTGCGTACAACAAAGTCTGATTTCTAAGAAGATAAAGATGGTGCTGATGGAGTAGGAATTTTTTTTTTGATAAAGGTTGAACTCCTCGGTGCGACACTGCATGCACTTGCATATGCTATAGATCTCGGTGATCCTGATTTGGTGAAGTTTTCACCGTTGAGAAGCATGTTTTTTTTAAATTCTCTGATGATGTTTTTTTTTAATTTGTAATGTATTGATTAACTGTCATGACAATGAAACTAGTTGTAATTTAAGTGACATTAGTGTGACCAACTATTGTTACAATTCTGAGTATGTGTTGGAACTGATCATTCCAACACTAAGCAAATTTGCAGGGTATGATGAAGACATGATAGTGAAAACGACATCAATTGGAGCTACGTCAGAGATTAGAGGATGATCAAGTTTGTGCGTGCCCGTTGTGATGGAAACAGATTGTGGAGACAGATCTGGATGTTCAACTACGAGGAGATTAGCTGGACAAGGGATATTAGTTGTTGCAGTACGTCAGCGAGCATGAGGCAGCATGCTTGAAAACAATGACTAGCCTTGATACTGTGAATAGGGGAAGTGGCATTATGTTGCAATGCCAGGAGAATTGGATACTGAAACGCGACGAAGGATTGGACTGTGGAGTCTTGGATTAATGTTCTTGAAGGGAAAATTGTGTTCTCTTCGTGTGGCTATGAGTGCCTATGTTCTGTTTCTTTATCAGTAGACCCCTTACAGGTATCGTTGGTAAAAAATGGCTGCTTGTATGTTTGGAAAATAATCATCTATGGGCAGAGATAGAGAAATTAATGTGAAGAGTCTATTTTGTATTTTCTTGGAATCATGTTTAAACATTATTGAGCCTTATTGAGCCTAGCTAACTCAATGTAGGTAGAGTTATTTTTTTATAATTCATGACTCTAACAAATGACAGGATAAGCATGGAGTTCCAAGAATTTATTTGAAAAATATGCCCAAGATGTGAACAATGAAAAGATGAGGTAAAGGAGCAACAACAACGTTTATGGTGGACAAAAAAATAGATGTTTGTTTGAGTTAGTGTGGTCTATGGAATGGAATCCCTAGCATGTTATAGGCAAGTCTAGTTGTTGTAATGGTCATTGTATGTACCCAGAAACTCCAAAATGTTGAAGTATGAAATGTAGGCCTTTTAAAGGCATTTGAAAGTTTGTGGTGATCTTAAAACCACTTTGTAATGGTTTTTGGTGAGCCAAAAACCACCTATAGAGCCTTTGTGGCTAGATCTCCTTCATGGCTAAAAGTGCCTTTGTGGCCGCATGTACACGAGAGCTGTGTGCTCACAGAGCTTTGTGCTCGATCGAGCAGGTGGACTGCAGTAACACCTGGCTCGTGGTCTCAAATGATTCATTAATCTCTGAGCAGAAGGGGGTTGGCACACTTTCTTAGCTGACAGTCGTGCTGAGAAGTGCAATTGGCGTGACTATTCAGTACATACTCGTGCCAATGCACCAAATCAAGGGATTGGCGTGGAAGCGCACGATAAACCCGCGTCAAGATTCTACCTTCCAAAGTTTTTGTTCTGGGCACGGATTTTTTGTTTGGGAAGATGCCACCTCACCTTCAGTGGAAGATCCGCGGGAAGCCTCACCTTCGCTCAAAGATCTGTGGGAGTTACAGATCTGAGAAGTTGCGGATCTGTCTAGGAGAGGCAGATTGTGTCTTGGAGATTCTGCACATGAAATTCGCCCGATGGTGGTGGATTTGTAGGTACATGTATGTAGTTATAATGGTCGTCAGAATCATGTATGCGAAGGACATCCTACAGGACTAGCAGTTGCAGTGGTTGGTACCCCTGTATTCCGATGAATGGTTGCTCTTTTATATGGAAGTCGACATATTCTTTGTTATGTTTGACCAAAACTAGACTTTGTGAATCACTATCATGACAAGTATTCATTAAGGGGGGGAGTTAGAAATAATTAATTCCTACTTGTCTATGGTTGTAATTCTCCATTTGAGGAGCTTGTTCCTACATAATAGGAAGTAGCTAGAATATAGTTTCTCCTAGTTTAGTGTGTGGTTGAGAGAATATCTCAACCACATTACTATACATCCAAGATAGAATTCCTATCTTGAGACTATTGCTTGTATAAATATGTGTGTAATATCCTTGATTTAGGATATAGAATTTGATTAGATTTTGTAGTGTGATATTTTATCTCCATCTAACCTAATGTTCACCCATCCTTCCTAGATCGGGCTATAGAGCGCCTCTTGGCACAACAATACGAATGTGGGCTCATTTAATTTCTTGACTTGCTAAGATGAATGTAGCTTTTTGCATGGTTATGTGGATTTAAAAAAAAATGGATTTCAAGTATTTAAAAAAAAAATATCAAATTTATTAAAAAGAAGGGAGTTGTGTTATTTAAGAAAAATTATTTAGAACAAATCATGTCACATAACACAAAACAATAGAGTGCATAATGATACAATTTAAATTGATTTAGTGAATTCATCAAGCTTCATTAATTTTAATAATAACATAACATACAACAATAAAGTGCATTACTTTTAATTATGCGAGAAGGTGTTCCTCTTTGAAAAAAACTCCAATAGAGTGCATAATGATACAATTTAAATTGAATTAGTGAAATCATGAAGCTTCATTAATTTTAATGATAACATAACATAACACAATAAAGTGCATTGTGCTCCTCTTTGAAAAAAACTCCCCTAGCTGGCACTCTATACTAGTGTGCACCATTGGATAGAATGTTAGATGATTGAAGATTTTTAGGCCGTGAGATTAATAATTAATAGTCTAGAATAAACTGATAATTAGAGTTGTGTCTTCTTGTACTGTTTCTTGATAGCTTAATGGTTTCTTGATAGTTTCTCCATAAAAGCCTTTCTCTTGCCTTGATTTTAATTGTTTAAAGAGAAATATATTTTTGGGAAACGAACTCTTCAAATAAACCAACAATCTTTACAGCAGGTCAAGTTGTCGCATCCGCCCAATTTCGTTTTTGAAGAAATACTTTCATTTCGGCTTGATGTATAACTATTTCTCTTGGACAATAGGTGGACCTCTCCATATTTTCATCTCATGTTCCCTACTGGAGGATTCTTATATTGGGCCTTCCACCATTTTTATCTACTCCAAACTCCCAAAGATTAATGTACAAGAGCTAGAGATGCCACAAGGGTTCATCATCATTCATTGGATTGAGCCTCCTTTCCTATTACATGCGTTATTAGTTTCTTTCATATTGACACAATTGAGTGAATCGGTGTGAAAAATTCTAGTACTCATCTGCCTAATCAAATTTCTTCTTTGCAGTTTAGGATGAACTATTGTATTAAGATTATGTCATAGCAACTATGGAAATAATTGTAATATTCTATTAGTGACTAGTTTTTAATATTTATTAGTTTATGAGTTTGATTTATGGGTGTGAAAATTTCTGGTACTTGTCTTCCTAATCAGCTTTCTTCTTTTGTTTCGACCCCTTAACCACTAGATTTCAACTTTATTCTTTCATTTTGACCCCTTAACCACTGGATTTAAGAGCTACTGGATTTAAGAGAAGGGTCACACAAGTTTGAATGAAATTTTATTTCTCTTTTGCGAGTATTTACATGTAGATATCTATTTTTTTAGGGGTAGATTTGAGGTATCTAAGAACATATTGACATAATAATAGAAGGATATTGATACAAAAAGTGTTGTTTTTTATTTTAATCTTTTTGTCTCATCAATTTCTAAGTAGAATTAGTGAAATATATTTTTGGTAAATGAACTCTTCAAGTAAACTAGCAATTTTTATAGCATGGCAAGTTCTCGCATCTGCCCAATCTCATTTTCTAAGCAATACTTTCCTTTGGTTTTGTGCTATATAACTATTTCCCTTGGCTAATAGGTGGACCTCTCGATATCCTTATCTCATGTGCCCTACTGGAGTATTCTTTTATTGGGCCTTCCACCATTTTTATCTACTCCATACTCCCAAAGATTAATGTCCAAGAGCTGGAGACGTAGCGAGGGTTCATCGTCGTTTACTGGTTTGAGCCTTTTTTCCTTTTACACACATTATTATTTTCTTTTATATTGACCGAATTGAGTGAATCGGTGTGAAATTTTTTGGTATTCGTATGCCTGATCAACTTTCTTATTTGCAGTTCAGGATGAATAGTTAAAAACGTTAGTTCTTTTAGTTTTGAACTATTGTATTAAGATGGTATCAACTCTAGAAATAATTGTAATATTCTGTTGGTGACCAGTTTGTAATATTTATTAGTTCATCAGTGTGAAATTTTTTTGTACTCGTCTGCCTAATAATCTTTCTTTCTTTTTTTTACTCCTTAACCACTGGAATTCATCTTTCTTCTTTTGTATCACCCCTTAACCACTGGATTTAAGAGATTTGTCACACAAGTTTGAATTAAATTTTATTTCCCTTTTGTGAGTAATTAGATCTCTCTTTTTTTTAAGGGTAGAGTTGAGGTATCTGGGAACATATTGGCATAGGAATAGAGGGAGATTGATACAAATGTTGTTTTTTATTTTTAGTTTTTTATTTTTATTTTTGAAGCTTTTTGTCTCATCAAATTCTAAGTAGAATTCACATTTGAATCTTGATTTAAATTTAACTTTAACCTTAGTCTTTTAACTTAGGAAAAAACTACAACCTTATAATGTTGTGAAACTTTAACTTTAATTTTAGTCTTTTAACTTTTGTCTTCTTGAAATTTAACTTTTATCGTTTCTATAATCCTTTCAAACATTAAAATCTCTTTTTCCTTTTCCAATATATTAATACATACAAATTAAAAAAAATTAAATTAAATTAAAAAAAATAGAACTTTAAACATATGAGGAAAAAATCCTCATTTTTAAGTATAGTGTACTTTTTATGTCAATATAATTCTTTGAAACTTTAAACTATCTTTTTGCTTTCCAATACACTAATTTTCATCAATTAAAGTCATTGAAATTGGATTTTTAAAAAATATAACTTAGGTGTTAATATTAATATAATCTTTTGAAATATTGAAGTGTTTTTTTTCTAATAATTTTACATATTATTAGTTAATATTGTTTTTATATAAGTATAAATAATAATTAATTTTTTATTAAAATTAATTATACATATAAAAATGTAATTCATGTCTGAATCTTGATTTAACTTTAACTTTAACCGTATGCTTTTAACTTAGGAAAAAACTACAACCTTATAATGTTGTGAAACTTTAACTTTAACCTTAGTCTTTTAACTTTTGTCCTCTCAAACTTTAGCTTTTATGGTTTCTATAATCCTTTCAAACATTAAACTCTCTTTTTTCCTTTTCCAATGCATTAATTTAGACAAATTAAAAGAATTAAAATTAGATTTTAAAAAAAAATTGAAAATTTAAACATATGAGGAAAAATCCCCTATAATTTTTATGTAAATATAATCCTTCGAAACTTTAAACTATCCTTTTGCTTTCCAGTACATTAATTTGCATCAATTAAATTCATTGACATTGGATATTTAAAAAATTTAACATAACTAGTAATATTAATATAATCCTTTGAAATATTAAAGTGTGTTTTTTTTCCTAATAATTTTACATATTATTAGTTAAAATTGTTTCTATATAAATATAAATAATAATAGATTTTTTATTAAAATTAATTATACATATAAAAATGTATCATCTTTACTCATAGTGTTGATAAATATCATTATTATTATAAATATCATTAAGAAGGAGTTTGACAAATATTTTGAAATCGACATCTAACAAAGTATATGCTAGACATTATGTTATTTAACATTAAATTTTGAATATTATTACTTTAATTACATAAATATGTGGCTAATTTTAATCATAAAAAAAGCATATTATTTTTATTTAGAGTTTTAATGTTATTGCAATAATATTGATGATGATGATGATGATCATAACAAAATACTAACTATGACATTGAAACTAAAGATGGTGCATAGGGAGAATTACTGAAGTGTGGAGACATAAATCAATTAAAAGAGTCTTAAGGGCTTCCAAAGGAAAATCGAGGAGGATTAAGAAGTTTGAACATGAACTTTCTTATAGATCATAGCTTGTTTCTATAGATGTTGGAGAAACGAGACGCGCTGAGAAAGATCTTACTACCTCATAAGTTGAAGAAGGTCCAAACCAAATGAGTTGAGAAAGATCCTACTACCTCATAAGTTGAAGAAGGTCCACATGAGAAGATATTAAGAGATTGGTATTCAGTCTCTTTGCTCTTTTTTATCTACCAATCTCCTTACTCACTCCTTTAATTTCAATAACTCATAAAGCACTAGACAAAATACACTTTCTTATTTCAATTTGTTGAATAAAATGGGTCTTTTGTCTTTCTAAAGGATCTGTTGGAGAGGAATATGTTATTTAAAATGTCACGAAAGGAATTTAGTTTGAAAACCAAAATGTACTATCACGAAGGAAGATAATTCTGACATTCAAATTTTTTTACCATTCTTCTCACTAGAAAATTTGATTGTTACTCTTTATTAAATGGGAAAATAAATGATTTCTAAATTTTTTCTTAGAAAAACGTTAATAAAGAAACAAAATTACATAAATTTGTAACTTCTTTCATTTATGTTATTATTTCCTATGCTAAAGCCTTATGACGTTTCCTTTGCAACATGTGGTGCAATTTCTAGTTATAATACAATGAACAATTATGCAATTCATTAATTCTAAAAATAATATCAATTGATTTGCTACATTGGTTTTGGTTTTAGTTGTAAATATTGAAAATTATTAGATGAGACTACTCAAACATTAATATAATACAAAATAGTGTCAATATATATACTATAACTTTATAAAAAAAATTCTCAATTACAAGTTTTAAAATCCACAACTTTGTTTCCTTAATATTATACATTAAAATTATTTATAATATTAAAATATAAAAATTGCAAAAAATATACAAAATATATTGATATATATATAATGTACGAAAATTATAATAAATAATAAAATATAAATATATTTGTGACGCACATGAGAAACTGGAAAATCCAACTATGGAAAAGCAAAAACATATTACCTTCACTATAATATTAATTAAAAGTTTGAAAATGTTAGAAAAATAGGATTGATCCATTAAGAATGGGAGTTGTCTTTAATGTGTCCTTTTGGAGTTTTTGGTGGATTTTCTGGTAGAAACATTTGAGGTGAAATATTGATTTTTTTCCCCCCTCGATCGGGGTGTACAACTGCCAGAAAGGAATCCGGGTAGTGGCAACTTGGCACGTGGTCCCAATCCATGCCATTAAGAATGTTAATGACAGTTTGTCAAGAAAGATCAGAGAAGTGTGTGAACACCCAGATCCGAATAATGGTGAAGGGTGTCCAGGCTGGTTTGACAGCTCACAGAAGGCAAGTTTCCGTTAAGGTAAGAGTGCTCCCTCCGCTCCTTAATTCATTCATGCATGGTTTATTGCATGCAATTGTCTGGAAGAGGCAGAGGAGAAGGAACATTGACTTCCATTCGATCGCTCTTTCGATCCTGTCAAGGTATGTTTCTGCCATTTTACTAGCTCTCATGAAGCCTATTGCAGTTGATTTGTTTAGATTTCTGTATAATCAAGATGGGATGGGTTTGATAGAAAATTTGTGCTCTGTAACCCCTGCATTGCAACCCGTCCCTCCGTGCTTCCGAGATCCATGCATTCTGTCTGTCCAGACCTCACCCCCTGTTTGCCCACAAGGTTGCATAAATCCCACTATTTTGTTCACAGATCTCTGCCTTCATTGGAATTTAGGGAATCAGTTTAAAGACTGTCTTTTAAATACTATGCTTACTCGAGCTGAGAAACAAATCAAGTGCCTTCGCTATCAATTCAGTCAAGTCCAGTTTTGGAATTGTTTAGATATCATTTTGTGGGGTCATGTGTTTCATCTGGCTAAGTTTTACAGTAGTGCGCACTAGCATCATTCTCTTCCACTCTATTTCGCTTCCATACGCATAGACTCCACCCTCAGGGAGTTTTCCCAAGAAGAACAGTTGCCCACCCCTAAAGGGTTTCAGGGTAGCTCAAGAAAATGCATAGAGGTTCACAGTTATTTTGCCACTCAAACAGTCCCTCCCCTTTGCCCTCTAAATCCGACTTCTAACCCTCACATTTCTCATCCTCTGTTTATCGTGCACACCGGTCTCATAATTCCACACAATGTGGTTGCCTGTAGCTGTAAGCAGTTCATTCAGCATAAGGATATATGGAATATGAATTTATGGAATTGCCTTCTGTATCCTGCCCAGAGGTCCACGGCCCAAGCTTATGATCCCCCATACCGATTGCAAAGTATCCCCACATGGGTTGGGCTCCACTGTTTGCATGTAAACCATGTTACCAACGTACAAAGGTGGCACACAGATTGTATCCAAATAACTCCTTACCTCGTTGCTGTTCAATTTTGTCTGTCAGTGTTTTCATATAGGAACTCTTCAGCAATGGGAAAACGACGTACAAGGACGAGGCAGTCAAAGGAAAACAGCCAGTTCAGTTAGAGCTTGCCCCTGCGAAACGAGGTCGTAAAACAAACCAGGAGCACTTGGAAACTTTAGCAGCAACCTATGTAATGGGAAATTCCTCCAAAGTACGTCAAGAAATTTGTGGATGGGAAAGAGAAATCCAGAACGAGCCTGAAGACAATGAGACAACATCAGAGATTTTAGATTTTATAACAAATCCAGGCAACACCCGAGGCCGCCTCACTTTATTCAACCAAACTATCCACACATATTGGATAGTAAAAAATCTGATAGCGAAAGCTATTCAGAGTCTTCACCGTACTCATGCTAAGGCGGAACCAGCAAAGCCAGGCCCTAGCGTTCAAGCTCAGCTTTTGGAAATCCAGGACCAGCTCCAGCACATCAAGATAACACAATATCAAGTAGCAGATCGATCAAGAAAATTGGATGATAAAGTAGGCCAGATGGAGAAGCTCCTCTAACAGCTCCAACAAGCATAAATGCCTGGGTCCAATGTGAAATACCCAGCACCAGTCTCTTCATCAGATGCATAGCAGCTTTAACTTTTCTAAATTTTAATGCATTTACTATTTATGAATGATATTTCCTTATGTTCTAGGAATGTACAAACTGCAGTAGTAGGACAGATAGCACATGCGAAGTTAAGACGTGGGAAATAATTTCAATTCTGGAATGCTTTTCACGCTTTTAGATGGCCAACAGACCTGGTTTCCTTCGGGCAGGTTGAGGCCAAAGTCTGAATTTTATATTTTGTAGCCTGTCTTTTAAATATGAATAGAAAATGGAATGGTCGCACCGAATTTACAAGAAAAAAAAAATAAAAAATCTTGATTTTTGTTATTTAAACTAGTTTTTTGACTGCATATTTTGATTCAAGACCTTGAAAAACTCCTAGGGAATTTCGATTTTGGAAATTTTACCCATAAAATTTATGATTTCAATGAATTATTGTGAGATTTTAGAGAAATTAGATGAGAAAAATAAATTGTAAAACTTTTCAAAAAGTCGCATTATAGACAACTCGTTAATAATAACTTTATTCAAGGTATCCCCAACTCCTTTCAATGATTTGTTTACAAACATTCATAACCTTGTTTTCACTTGAAGACATCAATACCCATCCCATTTCGCCATTTTTAAATAGACATCTTTGTAAATGATGACCTAGTTGTATAAATAATCTTCATCTCTAAATAATTTAGAGTTGTGTGTCCATATATACATATGAAGCATTAAACTGTCTACTTCATCTCCACCGATGGTTTCAAATAGATCAAATTTGGTACCACTATTTCACGCTTCAAATTTGACCTTAAACTTCTCATATCCTCTACCTCATGAAATATTATAGAAAAAAATGAGGGAAGAAGTGTAATAAAGGAACTTACTATGAAATATCTTTAGGAAAATATCATAACATGTATTTTATCTAGATTGAAAGAGGGATTAAAACAAGCAACAAGCCATAAATTCATACACTACTTCAGTTCCTAGTTATGGTTGTCCATAATGGCCTTTGTGCTTCTCTTTACATTATAGCTAACTTCTTCATGATTTCCTCAAAATAATCCTCTCTTAATTGCCGAATAGACCTTTTCAACGTGTAACACTAAAGAAATGTTGTTGTCACTAAGTAATTCTAATAAACCTAAGACATTAGCATCAAACCTTATAAATTGACATGCAAGGCAACAATACATTGATAACAAAAAAAAATGGGGCCTACACTAAAAGAATAGATGGCACCATAAGAACTTCAATGATTTTGAATAAGATGGAATCATATGAGCTTCAACGACTTCGACCAAATATGGCATCATAAGAACTTTAACAACTTTGAATAAGATAGCATCACATAAAATTCAATGACTTTGAACATGGACAAGTGATGGAAGACATATACATTAAGATCTAAAATTAAGAAAAATATACCCACAGAATAATTGAATAAAAAAAGAATCCATTACCTTCTTAAAAACAAAAATGATGAAGGTTATTAAAAATAAGAGAAATATTTGCAACTATCTAAACAGGAGGAAGTGAACCATTAACGAATTGAACTTGGCATGCCATTGGCAGAGGATGTAAGTCAACGAACACAAAGAAATTATATGATATTAGACATTAAAGAAGTGTTGTAAAGAAATTTAAACCAACAATAATTTCACTCATGCCTAAAATCGATATCCCAAAAAGGCTAGATGATTGTATGTCAGTATCACCTTATCATTTTTTTTATAAGCTTAATGTTAATGCTCTAGAATTTGGCCTTTGTATCATACACACGATAATGAATGTGTATATTGAATACTTTGAGGAGTCAATTGTCCTGATGTGAACGGAAGGATTGAAGATTGATATCAATAGAAAAAATGTATAAATATAAAAATGTTTTAGTATGTAACTAAGGAAATGTGGCATAATAAAATTTTAAAAAATATGATAAAAATGTTGGTATCCTATTGGTACAAATGTTTCCTAAGCCTGTTGACCCAAGAAGTGAGTTTCAAAATATAATAGGTAAGATGTGAGAGATAAATCTTCCTCCCTTAACAATTTCTTGTGCCAACCTAATTGATTTTGGAGAGGTAGGGGTAGCATAGTGGAAAAATACAACTTGTGAAAGGTAAAAATGTTCCAACATGATTTTCAACTGCATGTGAGAAGATATAATGTTATAATATTCGATATTGGTATTGTTTGTCTAAACTGCATGTTGATAATTATGGAAATATTTAGCAGGAAGATTTCTACAGCAAGGGGTTTGGGTACCTTCCTAGTCATTCAAATGGCTCCACAGGTAAATATATCATACAACTTCTTCTTCAATGATATCCTTAACTTTGGGTTGAATATCTAGTCACAATGGGAGGCACTTCATTATATTTTCCAGCGGTATGGGGAGGATTTTGTACTATTTTCGAATGGAGATAAATATTGTCTTTATTTCTCAACTCGCAATATCTTTGACAGTAAATATATTGCAGGTTTATTTGGAATGGGCGTGAGTCATCTATAGGATGGTTTCACCTAATTGGTCTTTAGAATAAAGCTGACTTGCTACATAATGGAGGATTGGGCATGTCTCCTATCTAAAATTGAAAAAACATTACGAGTTTGGACATCTGGATGGTTATCCCTCGGACGAAGATTTACCTTGATTCAATCTGTCCTGCAACAACTAGAGATCAATTAGGTGCACTTTTTCTCATTATCAACCCACATATGCTCTCAGATTCAATCTCCCCTTGCACACTTCTTATGGTCTGGTAATCGGTCTGAACATAAATACCACCTCACTACATGGGAATCTATCTCAAAACTGAAGAACCTTGATGGATTCGGTATTTTGAACACCTGGGTTTTTGGATTCTCAATGCTTATGAGGTCATTATGGAGGGTGTTTTTTGGTGAAGCTATATGGGGAGATAGCATTGCAGCCAAATACCAAAAAATTAGACACATCTCATACTGGATCAAGATGCAGGAGATCGATATAAAGAGAGGGTCGTATATATGGGCAAGTTTTTAAAATATCAGGCCATGGTTTTTGTAGATGGTGCAATGGTTATTTGGTGGAGGAAACATGGTGGTCATTGGGTATGACCTAATTGTTGGATAATCAGAATCCACACATTTAAATTTTGACACAATCGCAACCCTAAAATGTAGGGGGGTTTTCTATTTGGACCCGATAATCAACTACTGGAATGACAACATCCTGACTTGGAAAGGAACATACCCACTTAGATTTCATGGGAGTGCAACTATTGAATGGAATAATTAGATCTATGCACTCAAAAATGATGGATTATACAGGAACCTTACGAGCAACACACTACATGGGATGGCATTACGTCATTCATCACATAATGGAGGATAATACATCATCATGGTTTACTACTATTTGGAGAATTAAAGCACCTTTAAAACTAATCATGTTTATTTGGCTGGCGTGGAAGAATAAGATATTGACTTGGGACAACCTGTGCAAAAGAGGCTTGCAGGGTCTTGGACATTGTCCTATTTGTGGTACAAACTCTAAATCTATTGTTCATTTATTTTTCACTTTCACTACTGCATTACAATTCTGGTCACTAACCCTATCATTATGAAAACTTCCTATTATAAATTTTTCTTCTATTGAGCAATGCCTAAAACGGTGTTTCGAGGGACGTGGTTTACAATTTTTTATCTTAATTTTTGTTTTATGGGATATTTGGAAGACAAGATATCATGTCATGTTTATGGGAATTTTACATAACATATACAAGATTTATTCTAAGATACATGTTTTGCTCGAATGTATCAATATGATTGAAAGAAGAGAAAAGGACCTTTTAGGGAGGCACACGAGACCTTCGATTAGATTTCTTGTGGGTTAATTTTACGACGCAACACAATAGGGTAGGTGTGGTTTTGGAGCTGTAATATGTATAAACATGGATAAAATATACAAGTTTCACTGGTTTCGGTGCCCAGGATCAAATACGAAAGCTGAATTGGTGGCCCTTTGGGGCCTACTTTGGTTCCCAATGCAGAAGCAGATTAAACATATAAATATATATGGGGATTCAAATACCATCATTGAGGGAATTTCTGGTGAAACAAATTTTGACCCTCCATAGCTCTAGAACTGGAAGGTGCACATAGAAGGACTCCTACAAAATTTTCAGAGCTTCCACATTCAACATATATTTCGTGAATCAAATATGTTGGTTGATTCCCTATGAAAAAATGGTTTGTCTGATGTGAATAGCTATATATTTTACTCTTCTGTATATCATTGGACTACATAGGAGGATGGAATAATTTCTCTTCCATAATAGGCTTCACTGGATTTTTTTTATGGTATATGCTACTACTATGTTCTTCATACTTTATTTTTGTCATTATGGATGGCTATTCTTCCTCATAGCTGATAGTGGATGCATAGATCACTTTTTGAATATATTTTTGGGGGCATATTTCTAAATTTGTGTTGAAACACTTCTTTATGTATGCAAGATGGATATATGGATATGAATTGATACATGTAAACTAATTTTTTTCCTTATAATAAAGTTCACTTTAATTTTTTCCCTCTAAAAAAAATACTCATATAAAATTATTGTTTGATGTATATTTCCATATACTTAACTACTTAAATTGATTCTTAGAATTGGAATATATTATGTTTACATGGAATATACCATATTAAAACCTATTTTTTTAAAAATCAATTCTTAATATTAAAATAAAGACTACTTATTTTGCAACTATTATTCTTTTAAAAAATTTCTATTTGAAAATGAAAAACATAAGAGAAAAAGTAAATAAATATCATTATTTGATTTCTACTTTCATATATTTGCATAACTACTAGAATTGATTCTTAGAATTATAATATTTATTGTTTACATGGAATATACAATATTAAAACCTAGGTTTTAAAAATGCAATTCCTAACATTAAAATAAAGAGCGATTATTTTATAGCTATTATTGGTTTAAAAAATTCTATTTTTAAATCTCAAAAATGTAAAAGAAAAACGTAAAATTTATTTATGTTACTAATTATAGAGGAGATAAAAGAGGTGACTAAGTATGGAACTGCTCGTGTTGTCACTGCTATTTAAAAAGTAGCATAGGAATATAAAAATATGTAGGATCAAATGCAATAACAATTGTAACATATGGTGTCTTGATTTACTCATCCAGGACAAACACTCCTTCACTAAATGCAACAAATCCTACTACTGTAATGAAGGAGACTAATGCACCACCTACACTAGAAGGTTTACTAGAACAGTCACAGTCATCTTCAACCTCAATAGTATGTCACACCATATATACTACACCCTTTGTAGTGTACTCTTTGGATATACCCATTCATCAATGTGCCTATACTTTTCCATAGGTGGGTCTGATTTTGTCACAACATCATTTTAATACTTTAAATTAGTTACAACAATGTATTATAGAGGCGCTGTAGTTCAACTCACAAGAAACCTAGACAAAATTAGTTGAGCTCACCATTGAGCATAGGCCTTTCCAATATTTACAAGTGTAGTTGATCAAAGCATGATAGTAAGTTAGAGATAGAGAGGGGAAAAAGAGACAAGTACCGGAGGAAGTATACGACAAATTCCTGCGTGTTTCGATCGATATTGACACTCTTACAAAGGATAAGTTGTAAAATATTGAGGAAAAAATGCATAGGTTAAACACACAACTCAAGGAATTGCATCTACAGATAAATCCTGCTACCCCATCAGAAGAAGCATAAATATGAGGAAAGGAAAAAGTAACCTCTAATTCCTTTGAAAATGCATGACATCTTGAGCATGAATGCACCAATTTATATGAAGCTAACCTAGACGTTTCGAATAATGTGCAATATAGTGTCAATATTATGGATATAAATTCCAAAATTAGAACTACACTGTGTCTACATGCCATAGTATCAACACCCTACCAACATTAGAATGCAAAGTTACAATTCTAGAAAGTACAATGCTGAAAAAAAAAAAACTAATGTTGAGCATGACAATTTTATTTTTCCAAAAAAATTGTATAGTTATAGGATGAATTAATGAAAATTAATAATAGCCTTGTTTCAAAATATACCACATCACATTAGGTAGTTCAAAGAAACCAACCACTATTCTTGGATCTTCCTATGCCTATCAAGGAGGTATAAACTTCTATTAGTCAGGTAGAGGAAGTAAATATTATAGTGCTAACAAAAAAAAATGTTTGAATAATTTTTGAATAAATTACTTGGTGTGGAAATAAACCAGAGTGGGGCCGGAGAAAGCAATGTATAGAATTGGAATCCTACTGGGGGTTAAGGTGAAAAGGGGTTTTTCTGAAAAAATTCCTAAGTATGTAGAGACTTCATAATATGAGAGAAAAACATAATACTATGTCCACCAAAGGCTAATGGACACAACACACAAAAGAGAAGTAGATAGGCATACCATGCAAATGTCTAGCACACTACATAGATGTGCACCAAGAGTAGTGAATACCACCATGTGACTAAAGGATGTAGGCGATCACAATGCACTCTTCAACAATGTGGTTTAGTTAGTTGTAATTCAAATCATTATGGTAAATGAGTTAGTTTTAATTAAACACGAGAGTGGAAATATCATCAAGGTGAGCTACCTAGGTGAGCTAGTTGGAGCTTCCTAAGAGTTTGATGATGGAGATAAAGTTATATAAAGAGTTGTTTCCACTTATATTCTATCAGCTTGATGGTTACCCTCTAGATTCTTTTGTTCAGTTGGATGTTGTAATTATAGATGCTTTTCCTACTTGAATTGTTTCTAGAAACACATATTGTTAATTATATTAGGTCTTGGATGAAAAATATAACATGGAAGAATATAATAAGATTGATGCATTCTTATTCAAGAAATAATTTATTAAAATTAGAGTAGGTATAACTTTGTTATTAAAACTACTCACAAAATAGAATAAAAGAGAGATCACTGACCAAGAAATCAGCCTCTTCGAGGGGTAAACCTCCTTTACATTACATAAATGAACAATTCTTGGATGATACAAATGACAAAACCTTATTTCTATATATAAGAGTACATGGGGTCACAATATAATCCTAGCCAACCTACAAATAATAATGTAAGGGCACAACAATAATAATAGTGGTCTTTTATGGGGCACAATCATAACAATATGGGGACTACAGGGGTACAACAATAACATAACGGGGCTACAATAACAACAATAAGGGAATACACTAGTAATATTGGGACCTAACATTTCCCTCTCCTTCAAAAAAATGATGTCCTCAATGCTTGAGTAATTTTGGATGCTTCTGTATAAAATTCTGATCCTCCCATGTGGGATCTTCAGTGGGTAAGTTCTTCCACTTGATGAGATACTCTAAAATTGCTCAATTTCGTAGTTGTCAAGTTATTGTTTCCGTGACTGCTTCAGGTTACAATATGACTTTTCCTTCCTCATAAAGTTATGACAATATTGTTTGAAGTGGAAATCTTTCACCTATAACCTTCTTAAGCATGAAACATGGAAAATTTGGTGCACTCAAGAAGATGCAGGAAGCTCCAATTTGTATGCCATAGTACAAACCTTTAGCAACACCTTGTAAGGACCATAATACTTTGGCGATAATTTATTATCCTTCTTAGCTTGCTTGAGGGACATTTTTTTGTATGGTTGTAGCTGTAAAAATTCCCAGTCGCATACATCAAAACTTCACTGGCTACGATGTTGATCTGCTTGTTGTTTCATTCGATTCTATGCTAAATTTAGGTTATCCTTTAAGATTTGGAGAACTTTTTTGGTGCTCAATGTGATCTTCCACTGCTTGAACCTTATAATTTTCTCTTAAAGATGATGTGATGGATGATGGATGATATCCATAAAGTGCCATAAATGGGGTCATTTTTTCTGCAGTGTGGAAGGAAGTGTTATACCATCATTCATCCAGAGGTAACCACTTGACCCTTTTTATTTTTTTATCATATAAAAGGAAACAAATATATCCTACCAAAAATTTGTTCACTATCTCAGTTTTCCCATTGGATTGAGGATGATAAGATGAGCTCTAAGCTATTTGAGTACCCAAACAAGAAAATAATTCTGTCAAAAAATTTCCAATGAAAATGGGATCTCTGTCATTTACATTAATAGTTGGGTTTCCATGTAGCTTTTGAATTGTTTACATAAATGCAATAGCAACTGTACTCACTTTAAATGGATGAGATAATGCAAAAAAGTGTGCATAATTGGTAAGTATATCAACTACCACCATGATGACACTCTTTTCTTTGGACTTAGGTAAACATGTGATAAAATCCATTGAAACCTCCTCCCAACGTTAACTTGAAATGGGTAAAGGTTGTAGCAGACTTGGGGTCTTAATTGTCTCAATGTTATTTTGCTGGAAAACAAAAAATTATGCCACAAGCTTTTGAATATCAGATATAAGGCCATCCCAAAAAAAAATGTCTTCACCCTCTGGTATGTTTTTAAAAATCTTGAGTGTCCTCCTAAGCGAGAGGTGTGCAATTCCAAAAGAATATTTTGTTTTAGTTGGGAATTCTTACAAATATATAAGCAATATGTGTACCATAAGGAATAATTTTTCCAACTAAATGTATTATATGTACTGGGATCTTGCTGCAACTTTTGAATATGTCCACACTTGTTCATCATTCTTCCATTCTTCCCTTTCTTCGGTTCTCCAATCAGGTTGAAAAATAGAAATGGCACAAAGAAATGCTTCTACATCCTCATCCTTTCTTGAGAGTGTATTTGCAACAACATTTAGCTTCCTTTCTTGTAGATGATTTCAATGTCATAACCCATCATATTTTGACCCATTTTTTCTTCTCTTCTGTATATAATCTTTGTTCTAAAAAGTATTTAAGACTATCATGATCATTTTTTACCTTGAAGTGTCTTCCGATTAGGTAAGGTTGACATTTCTTTAGTGCATGTATTATTTCCAACATCTCCTTCTCATAAATAGATTTTTGTAAGTACTTTCCTTTGATTGGACAATTTTGAAAAGCAATGGGTCTTCCTTTCTGCATTAAAACAACACCAATTCCATTTCCTGAAGCATCACATTCCACAATAAAGGTTTTTGTGAAGTCTGGCATAGCTAATACTGGTACGTGGCACATTCTCTCTTTAATATGTTCAAAGGCCTTAATTGCTTTAGGAGTCCATGAAAATGCATCTTTCTTCAATAATGTTGTTAGAGGTTCTTCTATTCTCCCATAATTATTAACAAACTTGCAATAAGACCCTGTTAACCTGAGAAATCCTTGCAACTTCTTTATGGTTGTGGGGACTTTACATTCCTTAATGGATTTAATTTTGTTAGAGTCTACCTTAAAACCTTCTTGAGATACAATATGACCCAGATATTCCACCTCTTTTACTCGAAAGAAACATTTGGAGGTTTTTGCATATAATTTTTTCTCCTCCAGTAGTTTGAGCACCCTATCAACATGTTGAACATGATCCTTCCAAGACCTATTGTATATTAGTATATCATCAAAGAATACTAACACAAATTTTGAAAATGGAATTCATCAAGCCTTGAAATTTAGAATGTCCATTGTTAAGGCAAAAAGGAATGACAAAAAATTCATAATGACCATCATGAGTTCTAAATGTTGTTTTTAGAATGTCTTCAGTTTTCATTCTAATTTGATGATATCTTGAATGGAGATCCAACTTGGTGAAATAAATTGCTCCATTTAATTCACCTAATGATTCATCAACTACAAGAATGGGAAATTTATCTTTAATAGTGACTTTAGTGAGATCCCTATAATCTGGACACGTGTGCCATGATCCATCCTTCTTGTGCACCGAATTACACAATCCTCTATCATTTCTACAATCATACATTCAATTTCACTCTTTTGGTCATACGGATATTTGTAAGGCCTGATGTTTGGAGGAACACTTCCTAGAATAAAATGAATAACATGATCATGATCACGAATAGGTGGGATTCCTCTGGGAGTTTCAAATACCTTGGAATGATTGTCCAAGATTTTTTTGGAGATATGGAGAAATATATGATTTTGATGTTGGAACTTCTAGTGAGCATAAGTGTGAAATTACACCTAGTTGTTCTTTCTCCAGAATTTTTTTCATGACATTAGAGCTTATTATTTTTGACATCTTCCGTGTAATACCTCGTAATTCAACTTCCTTTCCTTCTGAAAAAAATTCAAGAAAAGTTCTTGAAAATTAAAAACTATTGTCCGTAAAGATTGTAAACATTATACTCCTAATACAACATTAGCACCACCAATTGGAATGGAGAGAACTAGACTATCCAATGCATATTCTCTCACGGTTAGCTTTAAATTATGGCACTTTCCAGAGTACTTTATTGTTACTCCATTTTCAACCATTACATGACACTTTGGTGTTGGGTATAGGAAGAAATTCAATTCCTTGGATACCTTACAATGAATAAAATTATGATTACTACCTTAATCAATCAACACTATTACATTTTTATTCTTGATATGTCCTTATAGCTTGAGAGTTTGAGGAGTGTTAATTTGTAACACCCCTAGTTTATGTGTTTGGAAGTCAAAACTAGACATTTGAACTTTAATCCTAAGGGGAGTGGATCCCAAAGGACAAGTATTTTGTGGATGTAATTAAATATTTAATTTCAGAAAATGAATAAAATAATTTTGTGCAGATTGACCAAAATGAGAATTATGAGATCACTTGCTAAAAACTTGAGGATCGATAAAAGCAAATACTTTCCCAACAATCTTTCAAAAATCCTTGAAAGAATTTCTAAATTTGGTTTTGAGGAAAATCTAGTTTCCCCAATGATGAGGAAGTAGTTGGGAAGAGGTAAAAAAGCTGGAAAAGCTGGGAAAAGCAGAAAGCGGCTTTAAAAGTCCCTAAATAGGGAAGCCTAGGAAAACAGGAAGAAAAGCATCCTGATATTCTGGACGCAGAATTAGAAACAGGCTTTGGGGAACAACAGCTTAAATAAGCTGCTCCTAAACAGATTAGAGGTTGATCTGTTCTAGGAGAAGATCTCAGTTCGGGGGTGAGTTCTGGGAGACAGAAGGACTCTAAGGTTGGGAGGTTGGTCAATTGCAACAATGGTATGTCTCTAAATTTACTGGTGTTTTTACTTCATGTGGTATAAATTGGCTACATATAATTGTCTGATTTGTATGTTAGACTGGTTAGTGCTACATTTAACAGAATTAATCATAAGGAATTCACCTTTATAATTATGTATAGTTGTAGAAAAGAAATCTGTAGAGGATAATCCAGTAGAATCTCTAAACCGAGGTTGGTTTAAATCTGAGGATACATATCCCTCCACAGATAATTTAACTTTAAACTGCTTTTGATTTATTAGGATAAATTTATGAGCATGGGTATGATAAAGTAGTATGAGAATTCCGGTATCGTATTTAAAAATAACAGTAGATGAACTGGAATTTAAATTGTGCATTAAATGAGTAAAAATACATAATGACTTTTAGAGTCAGTATACCATTCACACATAACCAGAAGCACAATAGCAAATTATCCCTGCATATAAGAAATTAATTCTACACCAGAAGGAAGCAAACATCAATTGGTGTAAGAAATGAACCATAATAGTAATTGATGGGGAAGTTAGAAAAACCGAAGCTAGGTACTTACAAAAATTACCATAAGACTGCCCATTAATACTTATTTCAAAGAATCATTCTTTCATCAGAGGCTAACACTAGTATGTGGAAGAAATTTGAGTAATAAAGACTATTACATCACTGGATTGATTACTAGTTAATTCAAAATTTTGTAAGGGGTTGATAGAAGTTAATAAAGCCTGAGCATAACAGCAATACTAATTTTCAGTAATGATAGCCTAAAGAGATGCAGGAAATAAGAAAGGACTATGATAGTATCTTTCTTCTGCTATTAGAAGACAAGAACCCAGTAAGAATATGGGTGTAATCAGCATGGGATCACTTCTAGAGAAATAAATACTCAATTGTAGGATAACAACATGGGAAGCCTGAATGAATTAGGAAGTCAAATATTGCTAAGACAGTTGATATCATCAAACCCTCTAACTGACAATGTAGCTTATCTTATTGTACACTGGATATGAGAAGTACAAATTTATTCCCATGATCATAGAGAGGGGCACTTTTAGAATTTTAAAGTGATTCACTAGCTGTAAGTCGTTATAAAAGAGAGAAACTTAGATGGATGTAGCATAAATTTTTTTGAAAAAAAAAACAAAACCAGTTCTCATCAGTATTAAAAACAAAGGGAGAAATCTGTGAACTGTTAGGTAATACTATTGAACTGTCACTCGTCACAAGGTTGAACCATCTATAGAATATATATATATATATATATATATATATATATATATTCTCCACTAAAACCCACTGGGACGCAATATTTTCAAGGGTTCTAACCCTATTACAGAATTTAAATAAATACCAGAATTTCATAACATTGTCCACAGTCTCAGTTCGGACGTACATCAATATTACAGTAGAAATTTGATAGAAAGAAATAAAAATTGAGACGTTATATAAAATTCATGGAATAACCGTGAACAAGCTAGGTCATGCTTGGACTGAGGTCACGTCGATACTGACCTAAAACCCAAGGCTCAAAGACGTCAAGCCGAATAAACAGAAATCCATCAACTAACACGGAGGGAAAACCTCGAAGGGATTTGAAGTATATCTGCAATAAAATTTTCGAGTGACATGAGAACTCGTAGCAAACAGAAAAAAAAATTTGAAGACAAATTTATAACTAAAGGTGATAAACGACGCATCACCACAGAAGACCTACCTTTGAAGATCGAGGGCTTGGCACATCAGTTGTCCTGTAAAACGGAAAAAAAGGACTTTGGTAAAAACGTTGGTTAGAATAAAAACAAAGCCCTAATGAGTTGTTCCTACAAATAGATGGATTATCTACGTAGCAATGTCTTACCATGATCCGGCGCAAATGCAGCGGACAAATCCATGACGACCATGAAAAACGTGAACAGCAGGAAGGCCTACCCTGCCAGGGTTAACATTTGAGTCAAACCCAACTTGTATTGATATAAAAAATCCCAAATCCAAACAGCTGAACGATAAACCACCAGGGATAGAATTTTGTGTATGGGTATATTCCAACATTGAAACGGAAAATTTAGAAACAAAACAGAACATGTACTCCCTTTAACTGTATGACGAGGAATGAAGAATGGGCACACCCACAAGATGGAACAAGCCTAACACTGCATCTTCCCATGTTGCGAAGAGTGAAAACCTCCTAAGTCGAGCAAGAGGAACGACGCGAGGAAGAACATTTCCAAATGAAATTTCAGGAGTAAATACGATTCATCAAGCCCAATGAACAAAACCATAATTACTACGCATGCATCTACAACATCCACTTGTCTTAAGATCCAAAGAAGACCACGGATCGAGATGAGAAAAGTCGAGAATGCTTGCACAGTGGACTAAGCCATAAATTAAGAATCAATTGCAATCGAATTCATTGTACTTACAGTAGTAGCCCAGGACAGGTGTGAATAATGATCCCATAGGTCCTGCAGATATAAACATTTAAGGATGCAACGTTGGTGCCTATACATGCACCAACAGGGATGGGAGATCTCCTCTCAGGCTTTAGAGTTCAAAAGATTGTGAAACGTAAATGATGTGGAGAACATAACGAACAATCCAACTCACACCACGTACATTTTAAATTTCCAACGTGACAAGTAAGGATGACGACTTCCATGCCGTCTATTACGATTAAAAATTATGTCATAATGGCCAAGATACAAGATCGCTATGGCGCCAGAGGGACAGTGCATCCTCACATTAAACCTTGACCACCAAACAGAATTGAATGAATGGCTACGCCACTAAGAAAGAACATACATCGACTTTAATTAGCAAGCATATTGAATAAATCCGATACCCAAACAAGGTCCTCTAGCTTATGAAAAGTATAAGGATTTAGCAGGATCTGCGTGACATAGGCACGGTGCATCCAATAAAAAAAACAAAATCTCTATGCATGGTGAATTTTTATAAAGAGGTAGGGGTGTAATTATCATGAATATGAAACCTTGTTATGAATCCATACCCTTCTAGTCTCCATAGGTATATGCATTCTAGAGCCGAATTAGTTGAGGGATTTGTATATGATGGATTTTATACATTTCTGATGATGGAGTTTTGACTTATTTGATAATTCGTGGCTTCTATATATATATATGGAGGATATATATATATATATATATATATATATATATATATATATATATATATATATATATATATATATATATATATATATATATATATATATATATATATATATATATATATATATAGGATATATAAGAAAAGTTTAATGAAAATAAAAAAAAAATCAATGGTAACAATAACAAAGAGATCTATAAGGAAATTGTTATATATTCCACTGCATTGAATTATATATGTATAGGGAACAGAATTAAACATATGAATTATGTTTAATAAAAGGATGTTTAGGATTAAAATTGAATAGGGAGGGTATTAGTTAAATAAACATTTTAGACTTAGAAAGACATCCTCCAAGAAAAAAAAAATTGTGGTGTAGGTGGAAGTGAGGGACGTTACAAATGGTATCAGAGTCCATGTTATAGAAAACTGGGCTGTTGTCATTGTGTTCACTGTTGCTATGTGTTCACTGTATAAATTAAATTCTGTGGAAAAAAAAATAAAAATTTACTGATCTGTGTTGTGTAGTGTACAGTGGTGTTGGAATGGCAGAAGGTGACGAAATTTATGTTGATTTGCGTGATGAGGATAATACACCAGATCCCAATGCACCCATGATGGCTATGTTGCATAGGTTGCAACAAGAATTTGCTGAGATAAAAAGCCAGAATGACAGATTTTCATTAGCCAGTGAGGAGCAGGAAAAGCTCATCAGAGAATTAACTTCGCAGAACAGCCAAGAAGGCGAAGGTTCCAGAAAGAGGAAGACTGATGAGTCTGATGATGATGATGCTGTTAGGCATCACTATAGACATAAAAAGGAATTACAGGGGGAATTCCGAAAGATCAAACCTCCCTCCTATGATGGGGAGAAGCAGGAGGATGCTGAAGCCTGGTTGCTGAATATGATTAAGTATTTCTAGGTCTATGAATATGAAAGTAATCTGAAGGCCAGATTAGCTGTTTACTAGCTACAACGTAAGGCTACCTTGTGGTGGGAGAAGACAAAAATGGTTCATGCCATTGATGAAAAGACAGTTACTTGGGAAGATTTCCAGGTTAAGTTCAAAAACCGCTATCTAAATGAATGTTACTATGATGATAAAGCCAAGGAATTTCATGAACTTAGACTGGGACAGCTCACTATTGATGAATTTGTCACTAAGTTTACGAATCTGTTGAGATATGTCCCTTATATTAGGGAAGAGAAGGCAAAGGTGCAAAGGTTTTTGAACTGTTTGCCTGCTGTATACAAAGAGAATATCGAGTTTGATAACCCAAAAACAATGGACGAAGCTGTTAGAAAAGCTAGATTGTGCTACCAGCAATTTAAAGGAAAGGGTGAGCAGGGAAAAGGCTGGCTAAACAAGGGTGAGTTCAAAGGAAAGAAACAGAAACCAACGTATCTGAAGAACTTTGGCAGGGACCACCAGAGGAAAAAGTTTAATAAACCGAAAGAAAGTCAAACTGCTTAGTCCCAAGTGGCTTCAAAACAAATAGATGGAGACAATAAGAAAGAGGGCACAGTTAAAATGAGGGAACCTTTGAAATGTTGAGGATGCGGAGAACCCCATCTTTTGAGGAATTGTTCCCACAAAAACATTCAGATGATTATGAGAGACCGGGAAGCGACCACAGTAAATGACATAGCCAGAAACATACCCACTGTCAGTGCAGCCTTGGAGAATCGACAAGAAGAACATCAAGCTACCATGGTTGAACTAGAGGGTAAGATTTTTGACCAATCCATTACTGTTCTGATTGATCCGGGTGCTTCTTTGAGTTACATTAGTCCAAAAATTGTAGAAAAATGTAATCTTAAAACTGAAAAATTTCAACAGTCATGGTTGGTTCAGCTGGCCACTGGAACCAAGAGGAAGGTAACACACAAACTGCCCCGAACAACAATTAGGATAAACGATTTTCAAACAGAAGTAAATTTGAATATTTTGCCATTAGGTTCATACGACTTACTGATAGGAATGGACTGGCTGGAAAAGAAGAAGGCCATGATGAACTGTTGGGACAAGACCCTGCATTGTATAGATGAAGAGGGGAAACCTTTTATTCTCAAAGGAAAACCAAAACCCATTTCTGTAAGGCAAATATCAGCACTGCAATTAAAAATAACAGCTAGGAAAGGACATCAAGTTTATGCAGTACATGTGGAAGAAATAGAATAGAATACTGAAAAAATTTTGTTGGATGCTTTACCAGTGGTAACAGAGTTTAAGGAAGTCTTTCCAGATGAGATTCCTCATCTTCCCCCCAAAAGAGAGATTGACTTTTCAATCGATCTGGTGTAGGGAGCAGCACCTGTTTCCCGAGCCCCTTATCGAATGAGTCCCCCTGAACTCATGGAACTGAAAATGAAATTGCAAGAGTTGTTAAATAAAGGTTATATCAGACCGAGTGTGTCTCCTTGGGGAGCACCGGTGTTGTTCGTGAAAAAGAAAGATGGAACCTTTAGGATGTGCATTGATTATCGTCAATTGGATAAGTTGACCATTAAAAATAGATACCCCTTGCCTAGAATTGATGATATTTTTGACCAAGTGAGAGGAGCTTCAGTATTTTTGAAGATTGATTTAAGGACTGGTTATCACCAGCTCAGAATTAAAGAAGAAGACATCAGCAAAAAAGCCTTTCGAACCAGGTATGGTCACTACGAATTTGTAGTCCTACCTTTTGGTTTGACAAATGCCCCTGCCACCTTTATGTGCATAATGAACAGTGTGTTAAATAAGTACTTGGATAAATTTGTACTTGTGTTCATCGATGATATTTTAGTTTACTCAAAAAGTGAGGAAGAACATAAAGAGCACTTGAGAATAGTATTGCAAACGTTGAAATAAAACCAATTATATGCCAAGTTCAGTAAATGTGAATTTTATAAAGACAAGATTCAATACTTGGGACATATTATTTCTGAACAAGGGTTGGCTGTTGACCCTGAAAAGATAAAATCTATTAAAGAATGGCCTATACCAACTAATGTTTCAGCAGTAAGATCATTCATGGGGATTGCAGGTTATTATCGCAGATTTGTGGAGAGATTTTCTGCCATAGCACATCCCATAACATCATTAAAAAGGAAGGGTGTCAAATTTGAGTGGACTGAAAAATGTCAAAATAGTTTTGACCAATTAAAACTAAAACTTACCACAGCCCCTATACTGAAGATTGCAGATCCTGATAAGGAATTTGTTGTTTGTATAGATGCTTGTAGAGAGGGATTAGGAGGAGTCCTTTTGTAGGAAAATGCAGTTATTGCATATGAATCTAGGAAATTGAAGATACATGAACAAAACTATAGTGCCTATGATTTGGAGTTAGCTGTTGTTATTCATGCCTTGAAGATGTGGTGACACTATCTACTTGGAAAAAAATTTACATTGATGACTGATCATATTAGTCTCAAATATTTCTTTTCCCAAACTGATCTGAATGCTATCCAGGCCAGATGGCTGTCTTTTCTAAGTGAATTTGATATGGACATAAAACATATCAGGGGGAAAGAAAATAAAATTGCTGATGCTTTAAGTAGAAATGCTTTTCAAATTATAGGCAGCAGTGGAAGTAGTGCCCAGTTTGATCTAGAAGAGTTAGTGAAACAGGCAGTAGACCAGGATCCAAATTATGAGAACATACAAGTGAAAATCCTAAAGAAGGAGATGGCTGATTTCACTCAAAACCAGAAAGGACTGATCTGTTATAAAAACAGATTATATATTCCCAATGTAGATTCCTTGAAAAGAGAGATTTTAGATGAATATCACAAACAGCCATATGCAGGACATCCTGGACATCAGAAAATGTTAACAGCTTTGAAAAAGAAGTTGTTTTGGCTAGGAATGAAAAGAGATGTAGCAGAATATTTAGCTAGGTGCATAGTGTCAACTAGTTAAAGTTGAACATCAGCATCCTGCTGGTATTTTAAACCCCTTGCCAATTGCAGAATGGAAATGGGACACAGTTTCCATGGATTTTATAACAGGATTACCCAAAACCAAATACCAACATGATTCAGTGATGGTGGTAGTAGACACTTTAACAAAAGCTGCACACTTTATACCAATGAAATCTACCTTTGGGACAACTCAAGTAGTGAATGTGTTCCTGAAGGAGGTAGTAAGGCTCCATGGGGTTCTGAAGGTGATTATTTCAGATAGAGATGCTAAGTTCACAATAGCTTTTTGGAAAGGTCTATTTGGAGGTATGGGTACTAAGCTGAATTTAAGTACTGCCTATCACCCTCAGACCGACGGGCAGACCGAGAGACCTAATCAGATTTTGGAGGATATGTTGAGAATGTATGTGATGGATAGGCCATCAAAGTGGGAAGATTTTTTTCATTTGGCTAAATTTGCCTATAATAACAGCTACCAATCCTCTATAAAAATGAGTCTGTTTGAGGCACTGTATGGAAGAAATTGTCGTACTCCTTTGAGCTGGAGCCAGCCAGAAGATAAATTAATGTTGGGACCAGATGCCTTACAAGAGATGGAAAGAATTGTTAAACAGATACAAAGAAACATCAAGATAGCACAAGATTGCCAGAAAAGCTATGTTGATAAGAAGAGAGTACACTGAGAATTTAAAGTAAGAGAGCATGTGTACTTGCGTATTAAACCAAAAAAGAGCACACTTTATGCTGGAAGTTGTGCAAAACTAGCTCCTAGATATTGTGTTCCTTTTGAAGTGTTAGAAAGGGTGGGACCAGTGGCTTACAAGCTGGCCTTACCACCCCATGTTAGAGTTCATGATGTGTTTCATGTTTCATTATTAAAAATATATGTACATGATCCTTCTCACATGGTTGATTGGAATGTTGTACGGGTGGAACCAGAAGGGGAGTTCCTTCCAGAACTGCTTCAAATCTTGGAGCGGAGAGAAATTGAATTGAGGAACCGAGTGGTAGCAAGAGTAAAGGTGCAGTGGAAGCACTTTACTGCTGAAGAAGCTACCTGGGAAAGAGAAGCTGAAATGATGGAAAAATATCCATTTTTGTTTGAAAAATGAACTCTAGTAGTTTAATAACAACACCGAGGACAGTGTTTGCTTTCAGAGGGGGAATATGTAACACCCCTAGTTTATGTGTTTGGTAGTCAAAACTAGACATTTGAACTTTAATCCTAAGGGGAGTGGACCCCAAAGGACAAGTATTTTGTGGATGTAATTAAATATTTAATTTGAGAAAATGAATAAAATAATTTTGTGCAGATTGACCAAAATGAGAATTATGAGATCACTTTCTAAATCCATGAGGATGGATAAAAGAAAATACTTTCCCCACAATATTTCAAAAATCCTTGAAATAATTTCTAAATTTGATTTTGAGGAAAATCTAGTTTCCCCAATGATGAGGAAAGTAGTTGGGAAGAGGTAAAAAAGCTGGAAAAGCTGGGAAAAGAAGAAAGCAGCTTTAAAAGTCCCTAAATAGGGAAGCCTAGGAAAATAGGAAGAAAAGCATCCTGATACTCTGGACGCAGAATTAGAAATAGGCTTTGGGGAACAACAACTTAAATAAGCTGCTCCTAAACAGATTAGAGGTTGATCTATTCTAGGAGAAGATCTCAGCTCGGGGGTGAGTTCTGGAAGACAGAAGGACTTTAAGGTTGGGAGGTTGGTCAATTGCAAGAGTGGTATGTCTCTAAATTTACTGGTGTTTTTACTTCATGTGGTATAAATTGGCTACATATAATTGTCTGATTTGTATGTTAGACTGGTTAGTGCTACATTTAACATAATTAATCATAAGGAATTCACCTTTATAATTCTGTATAGTTGTAGAAAAGAAATCTGTGGAGGAGAATCCAACAGAATCTCTAAACCGAGGTTGGTTTAAATCTAAGGATACATATCCCTCCCCAGATAATTTAACTTTAAACTGCTTCTGATTTATTAGGATAAATTTATGAGCATGGGTATGATAAAGCAGTATGAGAATTCCGGTTTCATATTTAAAAATAGCAGTAGATGAACTGGCATTTAAATTGTGCATTAAATGAGTAAAAATACATAATGAATTTTAGAGTCAGGATACCATTCATACATAACCAGAAGCACAATAGAAAATTATCCCTGCATATAAGAAATTAATTCTATACCAGAAGGAAGCAAACATCAATTGGTGTAAGAAATGAACCATAATAGTAATTGATGGGGAAGTTAGCAAAACCAAAGCCAGATACTTAAAACAATTACCATAAGACTACCCATTAATACTTATTTCAAAGAATCATTCTTTCATCAGAGGCTAACACTAGTATGTGGAAGAAAGTTGAGTAATAAAGACTATTACATCACTAGATTGATTAGTAGTTAATTACAAATCTTGTAAGGGGTTGATAGAAGCTAATAAAGCTTGAGCATAACAACAATAATAATTTTCAATAATGATAGCCTAAAGAGATGCAGGAAATAAGAAAGGACTATGATAGTATCTTTCTACTGCTATTAGAAGACAAGAACCCAGTAAGAATATGGGTGTAATCAGCATGGGATCACTTCTAGAGAAATTAATACTCAACTGTAGGATAACAACATGGGAAGCCTGAATGAATTAGGAAGTCAAATCTTGCTAAGGTAGTTGATATCATCAAACCCTCTAACTGACAACATAGCTTATCTTATTGTACAGTGGATATGAGAAGTACAAATTTATTCCCATGATCATAGAGAGGGGCACTTTTAGAATTTTAAAGTGATTCACTAGCTGTAAGTAGTTATAAAAGAGAGAAACTTAGACGGATGTAGCATAAAAAGTTTTGAAAAACAAAACAAAACCAATTCCCATTAGTATTAAAAACAAAGGGAGAAATCTGTGAACTGTCAGGTAATACTATTGAAC
Organism: Pinus albicaulis; assembly: GCA_034641835.2. Classification (NCBI taxonomy): domain Eukaryota; kingdom Viridiplantae; phylum Streptophyta; class Pinopsida; order Pinales; family Pinaceae; genus Pinus; species Pinus albicaulis. Next base: position 39,647,725 of record CM076580.1, on the reverse strand, counting down.
TGTCACTCATCACACGGTCGAACCGTCTATAGAATATATATATATTCTCCACTGAAACCCACTGGGATGTAAAATTTTCAAGGGTTCTGACCCTATTACAGAATTTAAATAAATACAGGAATTTCATAACATTGACCACAGTCTCAGTTCAGACGTACATCAATATTATAGTAGAAATTTGATAGAAAGAAATAAAAATTGAGACATTATATAAACTTCATGGAATAACTGTGAAAAATCTAGGTCATGCTTGGACTGAGGTCACGTCGATACCGACCTGAAACCCAAGGCTCAAAGATGTCAAGCCGAATAAATAGAAATCCATCAACTAACACGGAGGGAAAACCTCGAAGGGATTTGAAGTATACCTGCGATAAAATTTTCGGGCGACATGAGAACTCGTAGCAAACAGAAAAAAAAATTTGAAGACAAATTTATAACTAAAGGTGATCAACAACGCATCACCACAAGAGACTTACCTTGGAAGATCGAGGGCTTGGCGCATCAGTTGTCCTATAAAACGGAAAAAAAGGACTATGGTAAAAACGCTGGTTAGAATAAAAACAAAGCCCTAATGAGTTGTTCCTATAAATCGATGGATTATTTGCATAGCAATGTCTTACCGTGAGCCGGGGCAAACGCAGTGGACAAATCCACGACAGCCATGAAAGATGTGAACATCAGGAAGGCCTACCCTGCCAGGGTTAACATTTGAGTCAAACCCAACTTGTATTGATATAACAAATCCCAAATCCAAACAGCTAAACGATAAACCACCAAGGATAAAATTTTGTGTATGGGTATATTCCAACATTGAAACGGAAAATTTAAAAACAAAATAGAACACGTACTCCCTTCAACTGTATGGCGAGGAATGAAGAATGGGCACGCCCAGGAGATGGAACAAGCCTAACACTGCGTCTTCCCATGTTGCGCAGAGTGAAAACCTCCTAAGTCGAGCAAGAGGAATGACGCAACGAAGAAAATTTCCAAATGAAATTTCAGGAGTAAATACGATTCATCAAGCCCAATGAACAAAACCATAATTACTACGCATGCATCTACAACATCCACTTGTCTTAAGATCCAAAGAATACCACGGATCGAGATGAGAAAAGTCGAGAATGCTTGCACAGTGGACTAAGCCATAAATTAAGAATCAATTGCAATCGAATTCATTGTACTTACAGTAGTAGCCCAGGACAGGTGTGAATAATGATCCCATAGGTCCTGCAGATATAAACATTTAAGGATGCAACGTTGGTGCCTATACATGCACCAACAGGGATGGGAGATCTCCTCTCAGGCTTTAGAGTTCAAAAGATTGTGAAACGTAAATGATGTGGAGAACATAACGAACAATCCAACTCACACCACGTACATTTTAAATTTCCAACGTGACAAGTAAGGATGACGACTTCCATGCCGTCTATTACGATTAAAAATTATGTCATAATGGCCAAGATACGAGATCGCTATGGCGCCAGAGGGACAGTGCATCCTCACATTAAACCTTGACCACCAAACGGAATTGAATGAATGGCTACGCGACTAAGAAAGAACATACATCGACTTTAATTAGCAAGCATATTGAATAAATCCAATACCCAGACAAGGTCCTATAGCTTATGAAAAGTATAAGGACTTAGCAGGATTTACGTGACATAGGCACGGTGCATCCAATCAAAAAAACAAAATCTCTATGCATGGTGAATTTTTATAAAGAGGTAGGGGTGTAATTATCATGAATATGAAACCTTGTTATGAATCCATACCCTTCTAGTCTCCATAGGTATATGCATTCGAGAGCTGAATTAGTTGAGGGATTTGTATATGATGGATTTTATACATTTCATATGATGGAGTTTTGACTATTGATAATTCGTCGCTTCTATATATATATATATATATATATATGATATATAAGAAAAGTTTAATGAGAAAAAAAAATGGTAACAATAACAAAGATATCTATAAGGAAATTGTTATATATTCCACTCCATTGAATTATATATGTATAGGGAACAGACTTAAACATATGAATTATGTTTAATAAAAGGATGTTCAGGCTTAAAATTGAACAGGGAGGGTATTAGTTAAATAAACATTTTAGACTTAGAAAGACAACCTCCAAGAAAAAAAAAAATTGTGGTGTAGGTGGAAGTGAGGGACGTTACATAATTCTTGCCAATGCATTATAGGATATGGTCTAATTCATTTCTACTTTCTCTATGGTTGGTTCCTGGTGTATATCCTCTCATATTGAAGTATTTTTCTTATTTTCTTCCTCCTCTTCACAATCTATGTAGAATAGTTTCTTCTCAGCACACTTATGACCTTTATTGTATTTTCTATCACAATTGTAGAAAATACCTTTTGCTCTTTTTACTTCCAATTGTTGTGGTGTCAAACTTGTAGGTTGTGAAAGCGGTTGGCTTCCTTATCACCATAATTTTTCTTTTAGCTTTTCTTGCAAACCTGAATGCCTTATCCAATGAATTAGGTTCCGAAAGGAAAACCTCATGTTGGATGCTATCCTTTAAGTTCCCTATGAAGACATCAATCATGTGTTCCTTTGGAATATTAGTTACCCTTATATTCAATTTCTAAAAGTCCTCAATGTGCTCAACCATTGAACACTTTTGTTTGAGATTTATCAATTGGCTAAAGAATGTGGTGCTATTTGTATCCTCATAATTCATTATCATTTCCTCCATAAAAATTGACCAAATGACAATTTTTTTACGAGATCAAAGCCATTGATACCATACAAATGTATCGTGTTCAAAATATAAAGTTATAACACTTACCTTTTTTGTGTTTTTCACATTATGGATATCAAATTATTTCTCCATATGTAGTATCCATGTTATAGGATCCTTTCCATCCACTAGTAAAAAATGATGAAATTAATGGCTCAGTGACTAAAAAAGTTAGTCACTACAACTATTTCAAGTGAATTACTATTAAATTTGAGCAATTTTAAGTGATTGAACTAAAAATGATTAACTTAAATGACTAATTTTTCTGGAGATAAAATACACGACTAGAAAATAAGTGACTAAACTAAAAGCGACTAAATTAAATGACTAATTTAGTCCATGACTAAAATATACAACTAGATAATTAGTGACAGAATAAAAAATCATTAATGGAAATAAACACTATAGTCAAGGAATAAAAATATGACCAACTAACTAGTGAAACAAGTATATGAATTAGTAATTTATGCGTGTCATTTTTAATTGTGTCACTCTGGATTTATGCCAATCATTTTTAATTGATTCCGAGACATCTTTAGGTCTCAACTTGATATGTATAACTAGTAGAAAATGATAAATTAGTGACTAAAGCAGTTAGTCACCGCAACTTTTCCAAGTGAAATACTACAAAAAATAGCAATTAAGTCACCCAACTAAAAACTACTAACCTAAATGACTAATTTAGTCTTGGGCTAAAATATACCACTAGCTAATAAGTAATGCGGCTAAAAATGACTATTGTGAGTGACTAATTTAAACTAAGCTATGGCTAGCTTCTAATAGTGTGTTAATGAGCTCTAAGTGAACTTCCCCTAAAACAATGGGCTACCTACAACTGCTTGAGTTTATTGATAACATTATTCATAGATTTGAAAAGTTTCCACCTCCTTAAGGATTAGTAGATATTACCCTTATCTGTAAACCTCATTTCCCCTTTCCCTCTTTATATGAGCATACTTTCTGATATTAAGGAGTTCTTCAATAATTTTTATTGATGCCCTCATGCCAAAATGATCACTCTATGATTTTTCTAAATCATTAGATATAGCCTACATATTTTTGCTCAAAAATTAAAATTAAAATAAAAAAATTTAATCCCAATATTAATAACATACTGAAATAAAAAAAATTAACCTCAATAATATTAACATAACCTACCACCTCAATTGACATTTTCAGCTAACTAAAATTAACATATTAAATTTTACTTTCTCACTACATTTTTCCTCAATCATCAATATATGAGTTGTTCAAAAACCTACTCTTTTTTCTTTAATAATCAATATGTAGATTTTCAAAATCATTAGATATACCCTCCATCTCTAAAAAAAAAAAAAAATTAAAATTAAAATTACAAAAATAAATTAAAATTAACCCATATATTGATAATATTAATAACATGCTCAAATAGAAAAAAAATTAACCTCAATAATATCACCCTAACGTACCATGGAAATTAACATTTTCGGATTAGCCCATTAAAATTTACTTTCCCGCTCTTTCCTGCTATTTTTTTCCTTTGGCTATCACTTTGGATTCCGCTGCAATTGACATTTTCAGACATTTTCGAATAGCTTATTGAAATTTACATTCCCGTTCCTTGGTTCTAATGTTTGGGATGTTTGGGAGAGAGTTAGTTCCTCTTTGGATTCAAGTGTAAGAGGAGTTTCGATGCTCTTGCATTATGCTTGATTCCACTACAACATTCAAGAGGAAGTGATACATTGGATTCTGCTGCAAATTTAGGAGGAAGGGATTCCGCTGCAAACTTCAGGAGGAAGGTGTGGATCGATCATTCTGGATGGACAAGGTTTCAGAGAAAAGGAAGGTGAGAAGGACATGGGTTTGAAACCTCCAAAAGGAAGGTGAGAAGGGTGATGCTAATAGTAGTGGGAAGTCCTGTGAATTTGAAATAATGGGGAAGAAGGAGATCTCAAGGAAGTGTGAGTTTTTTCATAATACAACAGATTGATCTGATGAACTTAGACAAATATTAGAGTAAGTTATGGATGAAATCAGAATTCCAGAAGCTAGATGAGGAGTGATAAATTGACCCAAAAAACTGGATATCACGAGTATTTAAGTTTTTCATAATACAACAGATTGATCTGATGAGTTTAGACAAATATTAGAGTAAGTTATGGACAAAATCAGAATTCCTGAAGCCAAATGAGGAGTGACAAATTGACCCAAAAAACTAGATATCACGAGTATTATCACTCAGGCCACATTTGGGACTATTAAAATGTTAACATATAGAGCAGCTATCATGCATGATGTTCTTGATGCAATACCAGGTGATTTTAATTTTTTCCTCCTATGATAACTAATAGGAAGGGGGCACATCTTCTTCGAATTCTAAAGCCTTCGAGAATCTTATTTTTAGTCTCAAGGTGACATTAAAGGATAAAACACGACTAGATTTTTCCTTGTTTATAGACCGGTCCAAACTATCCTTGAATATGGATGGTATTGAAAATTTGTTTAACTTCTCCTAATAGGAATATGACATCCCCATCCCCAAACTATAGCTGAGTGGCATAATCAAAATATGAAGAGATCAAATATTGAAATGGCTTAGGTGAGACTTCATTCTCTTGCTTCTTTGATAAGCTTTCTCAAAGTATTTGCTAGAATGATAAAAAAGTGGGGACAAAAGGAAACCATCTCTTGATCCTCTTAGCACTCTGTCAAAATTCGAATGTTCCTCATTAACCAGGAGTACACAGGAATCAATTGAGATGCATTCAAAATTCCAATTCACCATACTCATTGAATCCAAAAGCCTGAATGGTTTTGATGAGAAAGTCTCAATTAGCCTCACCATACTAGAATCAAGGACAATTCATAATATATTTATACTCAACGGTTCTCCAATTTTTTTTCTTAGAGAATGAATATTTATGGCATATTACCATAAAGTCAGCATAGTTGAATCACCATATCTAATAAGCTATGTGCCTTTCTAAGGTTATTTTTCCTACCTCGGTTTATCCATTTGTTTATCAAAATGTACAAAACTCAACTCCGAGTTTTATTATCACTGCATACCACTTTCAAACATGCTTGTAGATCCCCAACATCAAAACTCTTTAATCTTCGAAAGTTGCAGCAGTTGCCTTATAACTTCACTGGATGTCCATGGAATGATGGTGTGGACTCCATCACTCCTCTGCTTTTCATACCACTTCAAATTGATATTGAATGAAGGTATTCTAGAGGTTTATGCCTCTAATCTCTGTCTTGGTTACCTTGCCATATATATTCCATAATGCAATATATTCCACCATATCATTGGTCGCTCACTATTTTTCCATCGGAACTATAACGAACCCTCTCCATCCCATCTCCTCCAAAATAATAATTATTATTATTAATGATAAAAGGAATTAATATGTCCCTGGGGTCTTGGTTAAACAGTGATGAGGTGGGCTGTTATGGCACTCATCATAGGTTCAATTCCCTTCCCTGATCAGGGTGATGTATTTGGACATGTTGATAAACATGGAGTAAAAAAAAAAAGAGAGAGAAAAAAGAAAAAAGAAAATGAAAGGTCCTACCAAACTTAACAAAAAAAAAAGATAAAAAGAATTAATATATAACTCAAACATATATACATTTAAAAAAAATGTGACAATATTTTTAACTATGAAGATTCATGTGCACTTTATCATGAATATTTACAATATACAAAGAGACTTTGTTACAATACCATGGATTATCAATACCACATGTCCAAAAAACCATAACTCATTTCATATGACATTCCTTCATGTAACTTTTTTAATTAATAAATTTAATTAAAAAAGAAAGAAAAAAACATAACTACTTTTAAAATATTATTTAGTTTTTGATTTGTATATTAGTAAGAATATTCTAAAATATTCTAATTAAATTAAATAAAATAGCTACCATTTAGCTAATAATTGTTGATATTGTAAAAAAAAAATTTCTACTAACATAATTAAATTAAAATTTTATAAATTCTAATAAACAAACTTATAAAATAAATATTAAAAATCACAAATATTAAACACATATAACATAAATATTAAAAACTTCAACTATTAAGTATGAATATAATAATATTAAAATGTTTGAATGTATTTCTATATAAAAAATAGCATCAACATATAACTTAAATTTTACAAAGGAATGTTTTAATAATAATTTTGTAAAATAAAATTATAATTTTGCAAAATATAATTATAATTTTAATAAAAATAAATAAACACAACTTATATATAATAATAAATGTTAAAATAGTTTCCACGGGTAGTTTAATTGGTTGTGGCTCAAGTACATTAAAATTATAAATTCAATTCTCGACTGTATAATAGTCGCCTTCATAAACCAAATATATACATATATAATGAAGGGTTTCCAGCCTGACCTCCAGCCGACGTCGACAAATTGGAGTTCCCACCATAAAGAACTCTCCCATGCTAGATTGAAAAAATTATTGCGTGATTATGTCACGATCAGCCCCCAAGTTATTGTACTTGGAAAGTTGCGTAAGACGCTTAAAACATTACCACTTCGTGCAGGTCAACACTATTCATGTTGTAATTCAAATTGTTGAGCCAAAACTTGATAGTACACTAAGAGATCAAAGACCAGCAGAGTAGGCTTTGCAGCACTATTCATCTACCAGATAGAGACATCATGGCTTCTTCCTCAGCACCGGAGAAACGCAAGATAAATGGAACTGGAACTACACCACCCCAACAGCTGTGGAAAAACCAACAACCCAACTTCCAAAGGAGTTGAACTACAAACTGCTAACACGGGTCCTCATGGAAGGTGATATGTTCAACATCGTGGAAAAATTAAAGTATAATGACCATGATGTCACGGACGACACCATGCTCCAATTTGTAGAATACAAGTGCGTAAATATTATAGTGCAAATAGGGCATCTGCAAGTTTGTGATTCGTAGCAATGCGCCACAGGTTATAAGAAATCACATATTTTAAATTTACTAGATATCTTGCATTTTTGTCCCATTCCTATAGTACATATGTGCATCAAACTTCTATTAAGTTACGTAGATGGTGGATTTATTTGGCTAGCTGAGCCCATCAAAATCAATTCACACCTTATATCTAGAATAACAGGGTTTTCCATGGCTGGAGATAATCCATAGCCTCTATTTGATAAAAAAAAATGAAAAGGAAGTCACCAAGCATATTTTGATATCACATTTTAAAACATTTTACATTACTTATATCTCATTACTTGAATATGTCCATACTATTCATAGAGATCGTGTACAATCAATGGTACGAAACAGGAGGAGCGCTTAGGGCCGGGCAATGATCCATGGGATAAAACACTGACAGAGGTTTTCTATTCACACCTCTACCAAGGATTTTTCGAGAACAATACTTTTGGACCGTTTGACTTCCTTAACTTTCGATACAACATCAAACGACCGACCGACTTTCTCGCGGTGAATAATATCCTCAAATGACTTGCATTCTTGAGTCCAAACAAAGAGCACTATTCCTCAACAACGGAGATCTTCAAAGAGCAAGAAGGAAAGTAGAAAAACAAGACATGAGCAAAGGGTAAAATGAGAAGCCGGTATGCCATATAAACTCCATTTTGAAATTAAATTCAAAACTAAAATGACTTTCCACTAGTTTGAAGAGAAAATGCAATATTTGAAGTAGAATAATAATAAAATAGAAATTGTTTCAACTTAGGCTATCTAGGAAACTGTGTTCGATTGTCAATATTTTGGATACGCATGAAAATTCAGTTTTTGGGAAGTAATAAATGCTATGTCTTTATGACATAAATCTCAAGAGTTTGTTATTGATGCAACCCGTTTCTAATTTGGAAACATATGAGTGTTTTTCATTGATATTTAACAAAAACCACCGTGCCCTAATTCCCAAAAGTGGAGAAAAACGTTTCTGTTTTCGCTTCAACATCTAAAGCCATTTATGTGACATACGAAGTTTTCATTAAAATGCATACTTGCAAATGTACTTTGTAACAATGTGATTTCACCAATAAATTCTAACGATAATTTGGGACGCGAAATACTAAAGAGTTATCTTCCTTTTATTTCATTAATCACAGTTTTAAGCATATAAAAAGCATACATTACGGAGATGAGTGCAATTACATGGGCGCAGGTCTAATTAGTTACCAAATAAAAAGCCTCATCTCTGAATATCGGTCTGAGATACCCTGACGATTCTGAAGTCTTAGATCGCAATCATCTCGCCACAGACCTAGGGTTTTGACATTGAAAATCTATATGCGATACGTGACGTGGCGACATTTATGGTTACAGTACTGAAATATACGAAGTAATACAGATGCCTAGTTAAAAAACATCATCATATTCAAGGCGTGCCCATATTCAATGGTGCGAAGAAGGGGGCTCGCCGTGTCCTATACCTGGACTATGATCCATCGGATCACCTGTCGCCATCACGTTTTCATTCATACTTCTGACAAGAATGTCAGCATCAACCTTTTCTGGAGCAGATTTTCGGGGGCTTTCACTATACTTTTCGGCAAAGCTTATTTTTCAGCTATCGGGTACAGCTTCAAACCACCGACGTCCTCCTCGTGAACAGTATCCTCGTATGGCTTAATTTCTGGAGAATTCACGAGCTCTAGTCGTCGACGACTGATTACCTCGGTTCTCAAATCTCGAGCTTCAATGAAGGAGAAGGAACGAAGCAAACAATATGTGAGCATAATCAAATAACAGGAAGCAGTTTTGCAATATAAATCACCCTTCATTCTGCAACTAAATTCAAAACTTCAAGTTTCTTCACAAAACTGGAATCTCAGTGATATACAGAAATAGAAACAGAAACAGTTTCGATGTAATGTAGATTGCAAAACTACCCGCTTATGCTCTTCGAAGAGATCTGTGAGCCTTATTTATCATGGAGATTCTAGATTTAAAGCCATCCCTGGAACCATGAGCTGTAATCAATGACTTTAACTCATTGCCGTTTGGTTCCAACGGTCCATTATTTAAAATAGCGCTTTAATCATAACGTCCGATGTATTATAAAAACGGAGGAGTCTTTCGTGAAACGAATCGGGAGCTGTCAGACCCTCCGGCGACCCCTCCCTCTTCCCGGAAAATGGCGACGGCAGCAATCCAGATGGTGGACCCCGTATGGCATCCTCCGCCACCTCTCCCTGGCGCTGCTCCTCTCCCTCCGCCACCCACGACGCCACGACCAGGAGCCACCCACCTCAATCAATGTCAAACATTAAAAACTACACCATCTGGTTTATATGCATGCCATGGCTCTACCCCTTATCATCGCACATCTTTGTCTACGCCATGCATTCATAATAGAGCCATCAGGGAACACATTTCACATGCAGCCATTGCATACCATATTCACTCGGATTGACATCAAAACCAACGGCCATAATGTATTGTATCCCACGTGGATCAACATGCAAATCGACAGAGTGGATGAAATTTGAATGTTATATTGCAAATCACTCGGATCGATGGAGCGAATTAAAATTGAATGGTTGGACTATGTATTTAGGGGTTTCTGGAGCAGGCGATGGAGTTCTGATATGCACATTAGGGCTTGCCATTCCCTACAATGACATCCTATTTGAACGCATTCTACAGTGCTCAACGAAAACGAGCATGGTACTGTGAGCATTTCGATACACTCTCGAAAACATGTTTAATCAGTTTTTTTATTCTTTTTACTTTTCTTATCATTTGAGTTTGTCTCACTGATAACGCCTCTGCAATGTTTAAAGTCTATTGGCATATATAATGCATATTAGAAATTTACACTCGATGCGGTATCAAATTTCATGGAATGATCTAAGAGAATATCCAGAGTCTATTACTTGGATTTGAAGGTTATACGAGTATATAACTTCTTATGTTTTCAGCTCCCAATGGGATAGCCTGGGATAGCCACGGTTGAAGAAGCAAGGTCATGGGGTGAGAAATATTTTATCCATAACTACTATGAGCTTGCGAAGGTAAAGAGTAACATTGATCCTTACAATTGTTTCACAAATTCCCAAAGCATTCCTATGAAAAAGTGAGGGCCGAGACACCTCGGCACCTAGTGGATCTGAATATCGCCGATGGTAATTTGAACGCTCATGGGTTTGTAATGTGCAGGGGTTTGTAATGTGCGGGAAGATATTTATGAAAGATAAAGCATAATTGAGATCTTAATAAATATCATATTGATCATTTTTTAATAGTTTTGCATAATCATTTGGTGGGTTTGGTGATGTTGTGTGGGATGGATCGATTCTAGTCTTGTAAATGGAACAATTTTTAGAGATGTTTCTCTAATGTAGGGACGCTTGCACGATGTAAATATTATTGATTTTTTTTTTTCATTTTAATATGACATTAAAATGTTATTAATTTGTATTTGGTTATATTATTGTTATTCATAATATTATTATAAAAGTTTGAATATTAATCAATTTTTAAAATAATTTGAAAATGATGTATTAATTTAAATATAATTTAATCAAATAATTTTTAATATTAAGTTGTTTTTTTTTTAATTTCATATCATAAGTCTTGATATAAATTATAAATAAAATTAATTAATTACATATTATTTAATAATTAAATATTAAATATGATTAGTAAAATATTTTCAAAATTATTAATGAAGTTAATTTAAAAAAAAATTCCTCAAATATTTTAAATTTAAAATCAAAATATAGATTACACCACAACGGGTGTATTATTATAATAAAGTAATGACTAAATATGCATAATATTTTTTCAAAATATTAAAAATTCTATACATTTCAAATAATAAATAATTTCATATAAACTTTTCTTTCTTTGTTCTTTAGACACAATTACAAACACTTCCTATAAAGTATTATTACCTTAATACAAGTGCAAACTTTCACCAACTAATAATTTGATTGCAAATTTTTTTCTCTAGCTAAACATTTAACTATAAAATGTTGATTTACAAATACATTCAACTTCAAATGTGGTCACACCCTTAAACTTTGATGATCACATTGATGACTCTACTCTCTAAACCATACAATTTAAACTTACCAAAATAATAATCCAAAATCTTGGTAGTGAGGCCAAATTCCATGTTAATGTTAACATGGAAGAATTTGTTGCAACTTCAAACATGTAACATAAAAAGATAAGTACAACTTTCTCTTGTTTCATTGTTGATAAGATATGTATTTTAGACTAACATGGTTGTATTTGAAATTTTCAAGAAAGTATGAAACATAGACACACAAATATCTCTGACAATTTTACATTCAAAATCAAATTCCTCATCGCACCCAACCTCTTTGCATTATAAAAGAAACAAGAATGAATTAGAAGTTCAATATAGGGGGTGGTGAGGAATTTAATTAACTAAGGTGTTGGGCACAAAAGTGGGTTGACCAAGTAAGGTTGGCTTCTCATCTTTGACCATAATCACGGTCATGCTCATGACACTGAATTTTTGACATATCATCTGTGCTCTCATTCTTCCAATCTCCATTGTGAATATCAAGTGATCTAATTCTTTCTTGGCATTCAAAAGGGTACCCAAACAGGGAAGACAATGTCAAGTTATTTTATTTTTATTTTTATTATTAATATTATTAATATTTTCTTTTTTTATTATATACTTTGAGAAAGTCAAAAAGTTTATCAAGACATGACATTTTTTTGCAAAAAGACAAAAGACAACTAATTTTCTATTATAAAAAGGTTATTTGCATCTACATTATGAATCTAAACTTCATATCCTTTATAATTGCTAAATTTTCTATTTTCTATTGAGATTTCTTGTATCCTATTCATTGATATCCCTGTATACCCAAAAATATATCCACAGGATGTGTTTATGAACTATCACAACATTTAGTTAATACAATGTCTTTTAGAATTTCTAGCATTAGCATTTTCATACTAAAAAAATCCTTCCAAAAATGATATATTTTCTCTTAACACTACATTTCTATGTCATTAGAATGTTTCCTACTCTATGAAGAAGAGAGCCATTGCAGAAAGATGTGTAAGAGATCACACCATGAGGAATGTTATAACTCTATTTTGATAAGGCATCCACTATAGTATTAAGATCCATATAGATATGTTCAAAAGTTAGGCCCTAAAAAGAATTAATCATCATGTTAATATATTCCATCCAACTAATATGCAAAGGCTGCACAAATTTTGTTTTCCTCAATACTTAGTCAATGATCAATTTAGAGTCTGATAAATAAACAACCACCAACATAAAAAAAACTCCCAAATAAAATAATAATCTCAGTTTTATTATTAAATTAGTAACATATTTAATATAAATGTTATTATAACTTTAAAATTAAATTATTAATCAAAAAATTAAATTGTTAATTTATAAATTAATATGTTTTAAAAAAATTTATTATTATTATATTATAGTTTGGTTGTTTGTTAGATTATATTATAGTTTGGTTAAAAATATTATTTAAAAGTACAAAAGTTAGATACTTATTATTATTTTTGAACAAAGTAAAAAAATAGAAATTATGTTAATAAAAATTATATTTAAAATAATTCAAATTAAAATATTTATTATTATAATCTAACGGAAGGTATATTTTCATAAAAATATAAAAGTTGGAAGAAAAACAAATATTAAACTATAATGATTTATTTAATTTAAATCTTTAAAAATTAAATGATAATAAAAAAGTGAATCTATTACATTATTTCATTGATAATTGTGCTATTGTATGGCTATGTTATTGGGACAAAATGGAAGTATTTTGTGGAGCTATCTAGGGATAAGTGTGCTATTGTATAGCTATGTTATTCCCACATAATGGAAGTATTTTCTGGAGCTATCTGGTATGAATGGGTAGGGATATTTTATGGTTATTCTTTTCTCATAGGATTATGTGGAATAAATAATGGAAAAGAGAATTAATTTATTATTTTATATATTTATAATTTATCATGATATAACATTTTTATAAATGGTGTTTACAGTTTTTTTTATAATTTAATATTTTTTAAATAAATTAAATATATTTAATAATTAAAATATAAAATAAGTTTAATATATTATAATATATATAAAATATAAATATATAAAATAAAATCATTTGAATATAATTTTATTTTATTTTATTTTAATATTTTAAAAATAATGGAATTTTTTCAATTTTATTTTATAAAACATCTATTTATTAATTTTTTTTTTTAATTTAATATAAAAAGATAGTCTAACACATAGATATGGTTTTCGTGATGTTTAAAATATCTTTTTTGAATTAATAGATGAGGCACTGGATCTTTATAAATTAAACAATTTAAACTTATGGTTTCTAAAAAATTGTACAGGATTTTAGACAAATTGACAATAAAAAGTGATCAAGAAATGACCATTTAATATATTAGTCAGAACACTCATATAAAAATATTAGCATTTTTAATTATGGTTTCCTAAACCAATAGTCTGTGTAATTTGAAATGAATGTTTATAAAATAAGTTGTCACTTCTACTTTATAACAGTCAATTCTACTATAGCACGCTCTTATAGCTTGTTTGAGTCCACAAAGAATTTTCTTCAATTTGTAAACATTATCTTCTTGACCTTCAACTTCATAACCCAGATGTTGTTGCACATCAATTTCTTCTTATAGGATGTCATTTAAGAAGGTTGATTCCACATCCATTTGATACACTTTCCACTTGCTTTGAACTATTGTTGCTAAGACTTCTCTTATAGTATCCAATCTGGCTATGAGAGCAAATGTTTCTCCAAAGTCTATTATCAGTTGCTACAAGAACCCTTTTTCTACAAGCATCATTTCAAATCTACCAATATCTCCTTTTTCATTCAAATTTGTCTTATACACCCATTTCACACCAATGAGATTTTTATCTTTTGGTAAATCAACCAAATCCCAAGTATCATTCTTTCCTATAAAGTCCATTTCTTCATCCATAGATTGCACCCAATTCTTATCTTCGATAGCTTATTCAAATAACAAAGGTTTAAATGACAATAATGCAAAATTTGACCTAATATCCAAATCATCATAAATATATTGTAGACTTCTCATTTTCCCCTTACCATTGCTTGAATCATCACCTCATTTATAGTTGGGAGTATTATGATCTATTGATATGCTCGGAGATCCATGTTGTTTAGAAAATCTTGGAGTACTTATTGGCATGACTTTGTTTGGTGTCTTCTCTTGTGATCCATATTGCTCATTTTCTGCTACATCCTCTTCTTCTATTAGTAGCACTCTTGCATCAATTTTTTTGTCTACACTCCCATTCCATGACTCTTTTTCTTTGAACACAACATATATATTGATTACAGTCTTCTTGGTGACAAGGTTATACAATTTATAAACTTTTGATTCCTCACTATAACTAATAAATATGCATTTTTCATTTTATCATTTAACTTTTCTCTTAGATATTTAGGTACATGTGCATATGCTACACATCCAAACACCCTGAAATAAGACAGTGACAAGGCATACCTGACTATGCTTCTTTTGGAACTTAGTTCATAACACTCTTTGTAAGTGATTTTTTTATGACATAAACAACACATGCAACTGCTTCCGCCCAATAGTAATCAAACGATTTTCTTCCTTCCAACATGCTTCTTTCCATATTCATAATTTTTTTGTTCTTTCTCTCTCCTACACCATTATGTTGTAGTGTGTATCTAGTTGTAAATTGCCTTCTGATTCCGTGTTGTTTGTAGTAAGCATGGAAAACCTTCGAATCATATTCTCCACCATGATATGATCTCAATACCTTGATTTTACCATCACTGTGGTTCTCTACTATGGCTTTTAATTCTTTAAACTTTGAAAAAGTTTCGAACTTCTGCTTCAAAAAATAAACCCACGTCTTTTTGATGAAATCATTAATAAATGTAAGGAAGTAAAAAACTATAGAAATTTTAATACAATTATGTATTTCTTGGATTCTCCCGATCTAACAATTATATGCCACTGTTAAATATTGAATCTATTCTACAAAAATATTTTCGGAAATTAAAACACGATCGCCAATTGCAAACACATGAAGAAAGATCAATTACACATAACACAGATGTTTTGACCGAGAAAGCATAAAGCAAAAAACCCCCACTACAATATATTATGTATATATCATGGATCATGAAAAAATCTCATAGAAAAATATAATCCAAGAGCTATCAATACAATATACAATCATCTCACACTATTATACAAAAATTGGCAAATACATGCACCAATTTACTGCCTGTTGAGAGCCTGCCTCCATTGTGCAATCCCTGCTCATCATAGTCCCTAAATTAATGATATCCTACTTTCCTTGACTATGCAATCCTCATTGGCATCTCCAATGCGTGTGTGGTTGCATGAGTGCACCCACTAATGTCACAATTGATAGTCAAACAGTCCCTTTCACCTATCTCTCAACTGGGTCTCCATTGCATCTGACATGCATGTAGTTTACAGTAGTAAATATTTAGTTGCATGTGAGACCACTGCTTGTGAATTAATCAAATAATTAATTCACTGATATCTCACTAGTGTATGTTCAGTTACAACTAGCACAACTGAGTTTAACTCACTTAACTGAGTTAAACTATTTTACAAATCACATAACTACACATCCAACTCTATTAGAACTTCGAATCACTCAGTTAAAACTAAATCCACTTGCTGTCTCACCAACCAACCTTTGAACTCAAAATTCCTTCAGCTAACTAGTTTGCCACTTCAGTTAACTGATTTCAAGTGCTCCATGAGAATAGATTAATATTATTGTCCAACTATTATTAAGGGATAATAATAGTCGACATGCATCTATAAATAGACAAGCGATCTATAAATAAGCTTCACACATACATCTACAAATAGAACATCATCTATAAATAGAATTTTCTCACCATCTATAAATAGACTTTCACTATAGATAGAATTTTCTCATCCGTTACAAAAATAGACTGACAACTAAAAATAGCGTAAGGCTCCATCCTAGTGTAGGTGCTTAATTTTCACTAGGATCATCATCCTGTTGAATCTCAACAACAACTTCCACCAATCGATTGTGTCTGAATGGGTCCACACAGGTATATATGAACTAGCTATAGTGGTTGCTTTCACTATGTTTCTTTGCCAAAATACAATAATCGCAAGTACTAGAAGGTTCTTTGATGGGAGGTAATCATCTAACCATCTTTTTCTATTGTAACAATCTCAAACTAGAGAAATGCAAATGTCCAACCAAAAGTGTCTTAACCAATAATTATTAGAACATGCAATCGTAAATGGACTGACCTGATCTCTATAATTTGGAATGATTTTTTCATATGAAAATGCTAATGATAGAAAAGATGTTGTATTAACTAAATGTTCTGACTGTTCATAAACAAGATCATCTGGACATATTTTTTTGGGTATACAAGGATATCAATCAATATGATATAATAAATCTTAGTTGAAAATAGAAAATTTAGTAGTTATAAGGAATATGAGGTTTATCAAGACTCGTAATGTAAATGAAAACAACTTTTTTATAATAGAAAGTTAGTTTTTTTTTTCTCTTTGAAAAAAAATGTCATGTTATGTCATGTTAAATGTTTTGACCATTTCAAAATACATAATAATAATAATAATAATAAACTTAACCTTTTTTTCCTTGTGTGAGCACCCTTTTGAAGGCCAAGAAAGAAATAGATCACAAGATTTTCATAATAGAGATTGTAAGAATGAGAGCACGGATGATATGTCAAAACTTCAGTGTCATGAGTGTGATTTTGATTATGGCTAGGGATGAGAAGCCAACCTTCCTTAGTAAACCCACGTATGTGGCCAACACCATAGTTAATTACATTCACTGTGACCCCTAGGTTTAACTTCTAATTCATTCTTGTTTCTTTTATAATGTAGTTCCATCAGGTGCGATGAGGAATTTTATTTTGAATATAGAATTGTGAGAGATATTTGTGTGTTATATGTTTCATAATTTGTTGAAAGCTCAAGTACAACCATGTTATTCTAAAATACATATCTTATCAACCATGAAATAAGATAATTTTGTACTTAAATTTTTCCTTTACATGTTTGATGTTGCAACAAATTCTTCCATGTTATTAATTATTAAAACATGGAATTTAGCCTCACTTCCTAGGTTTTGGATTATTATTTTGGTAAGTTTAAATTGTATGGTTTAGAGAGTAGAGTCATGAATGTGATCATATAGGTTTAAGGGCGTGACAACATTTGAAGTTGAATGTATTTTTTAATCTAAATTTTTTACTTAAATGTTTAGTTACAGAAAAAAATTGCAATCAAATGATTAGTTGGAGAAAATTTATAGTTGTATTAAGGAAATAATATTTTATAGGAAGAGTTTGTAATTGTGTTTAAAGAAAGAAGAAATAAGAGTTTATAAGAAATGATTTATTATTTGAAATGTATAGAATTTTTGACATTTTTGAAAAATTATTATGCATATTTAGTCTTTACTTTACTTTCAAATATTGAGAAACAATTGGTTGACGGAGTGTTTAGGGTAGACAACTACTTTTACATTTTGTGGGCAAACTACAAATCTCAATTTTTACAAATGGAAGATGAGGCCAAATCTATTGTCCTTAATGTTGGGAATGGGGTCACCATAGTATGATTAAGTAAACACTAATTTTAATAAGTAGTGTTTAGTAATTTTTATTAAATATACTACAAATCTCAATTTTTACAAATGGAAGACGGGGCCAAATATATTGTCCTTAGTGTGGGGAATGGGATCACCATGAGTGTGATTAAATAAGCATTATTTTTTATTAAATACCATATGGCTTTATTTTTATTGGATTGTTGAATATTAGGAAAATTTAAACCAATTTAGATCCATTTTAACTTTGGATCTACCAAGTGCTAAGATGGATCAAATATTTTTTTACACTAAAAGTTTGTACCTCAAGAAATTTGATCCTCTCGGTGCTTGGGAAATCCAGAATGAAGATAAATCTAAGTTTTTTTAATTTATTTATTTTATATGTACAAAATGTTTTATCACAGTAATTTTCTCCTTTAAAAATTTAAAAGAATTTAAAGTCCATTTTAAAGAAGATTCATTTTAAAAAAAAAAAAAATCAATAAATTATTGAAACATTTAATACATATTTTTACAAAAATATTGATATAAGAATAAGATAGTTATAAGATTGTTTTATTTCAAATTTATAATAATACACCCGTTGTGGTGTAATCTATATTTTGATTTTAAATTTAAAATATTTGAGGAATTTTTTTTTTTTAAATTAACTTCATTAATAATTTTGAAAAATATTTTACTAATCATATTTAATATTTAATTATTTAATAATATGTAATTAATTAATTTTATTTATAATTTATATCAAGACTGATGATATGAAATAAATAAATAAAAATTAATATTAAAAATTATTTGATTAAATTATATTTAAATTAATACATCATTTTCAAATTATTTTAAAAATTGATTAATATTCAAACTTTTATAATAATATTATGAATAAAAATAATATAACCAAATACAAATTAATATATAAAACATTTTAATGTCATATTACTATTAATAAAAAAAAATCAATAACATTTACATCGTGCAAACGTCACTACATTTTGGAAACATCTCTAAAAGTTGTTCCACTTACGAGACTAGAATCGATCCATACCACAAAACATCACCAAACCCACCAAATGATTATCCAAAACTATTGAAAAATGATCAATATAATATTTATTAAGATCTCAATTATCCTTTATCTTTCATAAATATCTTCCCGCACATTGCAAACCCATGAGTGTTCAAATTACCATGGGTGATATTCAGATCCAATGCGTGCCGAGGTGTCCCGGCCCTCACTTTTTCACAGGAATGCTCTGGGAATTTGCGAAAAAATTGTAAGGATCAATGGTACTCTTTACCTTCGCAAGCGCGTAGTAGTTATGGATAAAATATTTCTCACCCCATGACCTTGCTTCTTCAACCATGGCTATCCCATTGGGAGCTAAAAATATAAGAAGTCATATACTCGTATAACCTTCAAATCCAAGCAATAGACTTTGGATATTCTCTTAGATCATTCCATGAAATTTGATACCTCATCGAGTGAAAATTTCTACTTTGTATTATATATGCCAATAAGCTTTAAACATTGCAGAGGCATTATTAGTCAGACAAAATATTGAGAGGAAGTGCTCAAATGATAAGAAAAGTAAAAAGAACAGAAAAACTGATTAAACGTGTTTCCGAGAGTGTATCAAAATGCTCACAGTGCCATGTTCATTTTCGTGGAGAGATGTAGAATACTTTTAAATAGGATGTCATTGCAGGGAATGGCAAGCCCTAATGTGCATATCAGAACTCCATCGCCTGCTCGAGAAACCCCTAAATACATAGTCCAACCATTCAATTTTAATTTACTCCATCTATCCGAGTGATTTGCAATATAACATTCAAATTTAATCCACTCCGTCAATTTTCATGTTGATCCCCGTGGGATACAATACATTATGGCCATTGATTTTGATGTCAATCCGAGTGAATATGGTATGCGATGACTGCATATGAAATGTGTTCCCTGATGGCTCTATTATGGATGCATGCTGTAGACAAAGATGTGTGATAATAAGGGGTAGAGCCATGGAATGCATATAAACCATATGGCGTAGTTTTTAATGTTCGACATCGATTGTGGTAGGTGGCTCCTGGTCATGGCGTCGTGGGTGGCAGAGGGGAGAGGAGCGGCACTAGGGAGAGGTGGCAAAGGATGCCATGTGATGTCCACCGTCTGGGTTGTTGTCATTTCCATTTGACGGGAGGAGGGAGGGGTCGCTGGAGGGACTAATCGGGAGCTGTCACATCAGCTCCCAATTCGTCAAACGAAAGACTCCTCCTTATAAAAACTAGAGCAGTTGCATGTTGTACCATCTGCTAATGCTATAATGCTAGGTCTGTCAGCCTTATTCGTCATAGAGATTCAAGATTTAACATGAATCAACGACTCTTATGTGTCCCCATCACACTCCAACTATCCATTATTTCAAATACTTCTTTAAAAACATGACTAGGTTCACGATGTACCTTTCGGTTTTCAATGTTATGCTGAATGGGAGTGTTATGCTGACGTGTGGAAATAAAGCTTAATAGGAAAAATGAATAAATAGCAGGTACTTAGAACTTAAATATATCTAAACGTGTGACTGTCGGTAGTTCACGTATTTCCCAACGATCAGTTGAGAAGAAAATGGGCATCCATTACCTATGTCGTCGCTATATCTTTATTTAATAATTTTATTCAAATGCTTTTGTGTTCGCATTTTTAAAGGGAATTTTGTAATCCATCCCTTGGATAATATGATATTTTATTTCTTCATGTAAGCACAATATCATGAGAGTTTGAGAAAGGTGATCCATTTTGTGACGTACTCTCATGTTGAGAATAGTGGAAGACTCATCTCTGGATGAAATGAGATTTGTATGGGATACATAGAGATAATTCACAATTTTTTATGGGATATATAGATATATATATCCCATACAAATTTGTAAATTTTCTTTATGTATCTCATAGAAATCTCATTTCATGAGAGATGCATATTCGACTATTCTCACAAAATGGATCACCAAGGAAAATTTTAAGGATGGTAAATTATTTTGAAGTTTAAAATATTGGCGAATCTCACTAGTCCCTAATATGAAAACTATAAAATGTTTATTGATATATTTTCCAAATTATTCAAATTTATAATGATTTTCTATATACTCTCTATATAATGTTGGCGATTTTTAAGTGCAAATAATTTTGTATTTTAAAATTTGGGCGAATCAACTTTATAAAAAAGATGGAAATTAGCGGATCTTGTTTTTGGAAAAAACATGGAAAATTAGCCCACCTGCGAATACTAGCCCCTAAAATTTTCCATGTGGATCACCTCTCTCCAACATGCTGATAACATAGAAAAAGAATGTTCATATGATAAAGGAATTAGTTAACGCATTTCATAATTTAATGCATGTATGAAGAAAAAAGTATGCATGGCAGATGGATTAGTTGAGAAAGAAGTTGGTAAGGTCGAAAGAAACAAGTGTGCCTGGCAGATGGATTAGTTGAGAAAGAAGTTGGAAAGGTAGGAATACCATCTCTTGTAATATGTCTCCCAATGTCAACCAAATTTGTATTAATTATTTATCTGTGCCATTGCAACAAATAACCAAATCAATAACGAAGTCCAATTTTATGTTGAGAATATGAAATCTAGTGTCAATAGCAGTTCTTTCTTTGAAATCTAGTGTCAAAACATTGAGTTCTTTCTTATCTTCAGGATGAGAAACCTTGATAGTCCTTGTCATTAAAGAATCATACCAAGATCTGGAGAAATATCATAGAAAATCCACCAAGAAATAAATGTCTATCATGAGTTGGTGTTAAATTAGCTTTCCAAGATGACATCATTATACATCCTTGAGACAAGTTCAAAATTATAGTCTAGAATTGCTTCTATGTGTTAATCAATATTTCACCTCTTACATATAATAGTATCTTAGTGAGAAATCGATCAATTAACAATTCACTTATTAGTTAACAATGAAAATACTTACTTATTGTAAGCCATTGAGGGCATGTTAATTGAAGTGGAATGGAGAGGCTTGCAATTGTTAAACTTGCAATTAAATTCCCTTGGAACTTACTTAACCTATATGTCCTTTCACATTCAAGTATATTGTTGCAGCTTTGATGTTTACAAGCTCCAAACGGGGAGAAACAACCCTGTACTCTACACTGGGAGGAAATAACCATTGATTTTGGAGGATATGAGGTACCTTGTATTCTTAGAGTTTTTGTGACCATGACTTTCCTGCATTGACCATGGTTATATTTGTTAGAGAATCTAATTCCAACAACATGTTAGGTGTCAAAACTACTCATCCAAGTGTCCTAACTCACAGTGAGTCTCACTATACAGTGATTTATTGTTGATGTCTCTAAAGTAATCTTATTTAACTGATAATATTAAGAATATTTTTCTATGCTCCACGTTTTCTCTTCATTCTTTATCATCGTATCAAAGATAGTTTGCATATAAGACTCCCATAGAGAGCAACAACATAAGAAAAGTGAGAGTAGTAGAGAGAAGAGGTGAGTCTATATAAGACCCTTTGAGAGAACAACAGAAGTTAAGAACCCTTTTGCAAAGAAGAAGCAGAGAGATAGCCATTTCTGAAAATTAAATTATGGAGAAGCTACTAGTGAAGAAGATCGAGAAACTTGGGAGAAAAAAATTTAACATGACCAACACACTTAATCTCTTGTTATGAAATAGTTAGACAAGGTTCCTCAACATAGCCTTCCTCTGTCGAATGGTGCGTTAAGAACACAATGTCAAAATAAGCACAATCGAGCATAGTTTAATAGGCAGGAGGTTAACTTGGAGCATGAGAAAACCAACCACTATGCAACACGAAAAGTACAAATATGTGATATATCCTTTCAAGGTGCAACCTCCAAGTCACTGGTCTCATTTCAAAGCTCGGGGATCTCGAAGCTCGATTCGTTTCAAAGCTTAGACGTTTTACAAAAGAAAAGGTTCTTCGTTATTTATTTTTAAACAAAACGTCCAAGATTTGAATGGCTTGTTTTTAAAAGGGGATTATTTCATTTTTTTTAAAATAACTCCGATCAATATTATAAAAAAACCTAGATTCATCTTAGCCCCAGATCTATCAAGTGCTATAGGGATCAAAGCTCTCGAGGTGCAAACCTTTCCTCAAGTTTTGCACTAGAAAAAGAGGTTTTCACCTCGAGAGATATGATACCTCTTGGCGCTTTGAAGATCCGGGGTTAAGATGGATCTAGGTTGATTTTAAAATCCTAATATATGTATAAACATATTAAGCTTGGCATATGTAAATATATAAGGCTCCATCCTTGATAAAAAGAGATATCAAGATAGGAATATCATGAATGATTGAAAAAATATGTGACATCTCACCATCGAGGTCTACATATAGAATATTCACACTTGATATAAACTGAAAATTACTTAGGTCTAAAGCATATCTCCTTTGTTTTAGCAATTTAGGAATAATAGCAGAGGTAACAATGTTCACATGAATAATTGCAGATGGATTTTTACTAGCCAAGGATACCAACCTATTGGCAATAACAAGATAAAAGTCATAAAAGATCCCAATGGTGGCCTTATACAAAATTAAGGATGAATATGTTATATCTTATAGTGACTTCACCCTCATACTTTGTACCATTTATCATATCCACATAAAGAGTCAATCATTTTGGTGAATTATTGAGGAGATATTATATTGGTTTAGATTTAACTACCTTCTCTTTTGACAATACCACACTAGATACATCATTGGATAAACATTGGAGTTTAAATTATGTATACTTTGATCCATTTTACCTCTAGATAAACCTATACAATTGGTGTTCTAATGATAAGCCTTCATCTCATCTTTGACCTACAAAAATGTATGTAACAATATTACAACCTTGAGATAGGCTATTAGAGTGGATAAATTAAGACAGATAGGTAACATTTTATCTGGTGGGGCATTTCCATGAGGGTTTCACTAAGTGAACCTCTAAAACATTGCACATGTGTTTGTGGCATACTAAAAAATACCCTTAATTTGACTACATATTGGAAAATACGTCTAAAAATCACATTATTTAACACCCTACAAATATGAACCCAATACACCTTCGCAATTTAAAAAACCCCGACTTTCACTAAATATTGTATGTATCCATTTTTTCATTAATATTTTATACCCCTTTATATTTTTTCATTAATTTAAGCTCCATTTATTATACCTACCAATATAAAACCCTTTACCTGTATTATATGCTCAATATATTATGTAATTTTTTCTTCAATATATATCCCCTAATATGAACTCACACAGTATGGTATTGCTCCATAGTGAAGCACCCATGGACATTTGAAAGCTTATACAAATCACACTTACAATTACTTAATTGTATGAATAGACACAATGTGGAATAATTTTAATTTCAAAACATTTGTACATTATCTCTTTCTACCCATAACATGCCCACCATTATTTAAAGAGATGCATGGGAATTGAGACAATATTATGCAACATGACAACTTCCATACCAATCGTTTCCATGAAATCATGTCATGTACATGCTAGGTATATAATTCAACATCTACACTAAAATCAATGCATCCAGTGACAACAATCAGATAGGATTAGAAATCAACATCTACACTAAAACTAATGCATGTAGTGAAAAAAATTAAATAGGATTAGAAATGAACATATACACTGAAATCAATGCTTCTACTACAAGCAATGAAATAGGAGTAGAAATCAATGTCTACATTGAAACCAATGCATCGAGTGCAAGCAATCAAATAGGAGTAGAAATCAACGTCGACACTGAAATAAATGCAACTAGTGTAAGGTGTTAAATAGGATTACAAATCGAAATCTACACTAAAATTAATGAATCTAGTGCAAGCGATCATATAGGATTATAAATTAATATCTACTCTAAAAGAAATTCATCCTGTGCTAGAAATCAAATCGGACTATATGTCAACAACTACACTAAAACCAATGAATCTAGTAGAAGGTATTAAATAGGATTATAAATCGATATCTACACTAAATTCACTGCATCTAGTGCAAGTGATCAAATATGATTAGAAATCAATATCTACATTGAAACCAATGCATCTAGTGCAAGCAATCAAATAGGAGTAGAAATCAAATCTACATCTAAATCAATGCATCCTGTGTAAGGTATTAAATAGTATTATAAATTGACATCTATATGGAAATCAATGAATCTAGTGGAAACGATCAAATAGGATTAGAAATAAAGAACTATTATAAATTAAATACATCTATTCTAGTGAAGACCAAAAATATTCATGACTTTCTAGATCTAAATTCTATGTTTGTATTTTTCTTTGTGTGTCTCTTTATTCTTCCCTCTCTCTCCACTTTCCATTATGTGTCTATCTCCCTTCCTCTCTCTTTCTCTCTCTCCCCCTCCCTCTCTCCCCTGACTCTCTCTCTCTCTCTCCACCTCTCCCTCCCTTTATCTTTATTTCTCTTGTTCCCTCTCCCCCTATGCCATCTATATCTATACCTCCCTCCATCTACCCTTATTTGTCTCTCTATCTCAACCCCCTAAACACATCTCTCTCTCTCTCTCTCTCTCTCTCTCTCCATAAATATCTCTCTTCCTCCCTCCCTTTATTTGTTTCACTCTCCTTCCTTCTTTCCCCCCATATATATCTCTATCCCCCTCTTCCCCTCCTTCTTTATCTCTATATATCATCTTCCATACTCTCTCTCTCTCTCTCTCTCTCTCTCTCTATATATATATATATATATATATATATATATAGATATATATATATATATATATAGATATATATATATATCAACCCAGAAACATACACACTCTCTATCCATATATATATAGCTATATATCTCTCTCCCCCTCTCTCTTCCTCTCTCTCCCTTTCTCTTGCACTTCTCTCTTCACACACACACACACACACACACACACACACATATATATATATATATATATATATATATATATCTCTTCTTACCTCCCTCTCTTTTCCTCTCTCTTGTTCCTTCTTTCCCCCTTCATCTATATCTCTATCTCCCCTTGTCTCTCCTTCTCACCCCCAAAACATACACACTCTCTCTCCATATCTATCTATCTCTCTCTCTCCCTCCCTCTTCTTCAATCTCTCTCTGTATCTCTCTCTCCCTCTTCATATTGTCTCGATCTCTCTCTCTCTTCATCTTCTCTCTCTCTCTCTCTCTCTCTCTCTTGTCACTCTATATCCATCTCCACCTTTCTCTCTTTATGTCTTTCTTCCCCTTCCAACTCCATCTCTCTCTCCTCTCTCTCAAGTCCTATTTCTATTCCTTGCTCTCTCTCCCTTTACCTCCCACCTCTCTCTGTCTCTCCCCCATCACACAAAATCTCTCTCTCCACCCTCCAACTTGTCACTATATCCCTCCCTCTCTCGTTCTTGCTCTCCCCTCTCTCCCTCATTCACATAAAATTATTCTCATTTTTTATTTATGAAAACCTTCATTTAATATCTATGGGAATATTTTTAGTAGTCATAAGGATTGAGGGTTTAGATACACTTCAAAAGTAATTATAACCTTTTTGATTTTAGATTTAATTAAAAAATGTCATAAAATTAAATTAAAGTAAAGTAATTGTAATTTTTATTTTTATTTTGAAATAAGTTATGGTTCTTGGACATGTGGTATTGATAAGCCATGATATTTTCCCATGGTATTGTAACAAAGTAATTAAAATTCTAGATCCATAACATAATAATAAAAATTAGAGATGGCCCATGGTGTTGATAAACCATGGTGTTAGCCCATGGTATTATTATTTGCTTCCATCCTCTCCCTCTCTCTCTCTCTCTCTCTCTCTCTCTCTCTCTCTCTCTCTCTATCTCTATCTTTCTCTTCTAGGTCTTGGTCCATGATATTGTAAAAAAGCTATTTATAAGTTAATAATATACATGGTAAATATTCATGATTAAAAATCGTGTTATATTGTAAATATTAAAATTTTATCGGCTTATTAATTAAATTTAATGATGATTATGCAATCATTATTTTAATTTATATGGCGAAATGAATGTTAATTCATAGTTGCTATTTATATGTCATATATTCTAATATGATATGTATCTTCTACTTTCTTTTATCTAAAAATTCGTTCATAATTTTATTAATAAAAAACAAAGTTACAATAAATAAAAAATTGAATTTAAAAAATATCTCGCATCTCACATCTCACATATGGCATGTAATACTCACCAATCTAATTCTCATGCTCACACTCACACTCATACTCACCCATGTAACCACATCTCACATATGGCATCTAATACTCACCAATCTAATTCTCATGCTCACACTCACACTCATACTCACCAATGAAACCTAACACTCACCAATCCACCCTAAATTGAGCAACAATACAATGTCAGCTCATTGATTTTATTGACTTGTTTAGATGAATGGAGATTTTTGCATGGTTATGTGAATTTAAAAATAAAAAATAAAAAATTCAAATTTATTAAAAAGAAGGGATTTTTGTTATTTAAGAAAAATAATAGGAGTTTATGTGAGTTTTCAAACACGTTTGTTTGATTTTTGAAAATTCTTTATTTAAGAAAAAAGGCGCCATCTCTTGTGTTTGAAGGTTCTTTTAAAAAAATGATAGTGATACTTTTAAAAGAGGATATTGTTCAAATTGGGCTTAGACATTCCAATTTAAAATTAAAAATGGGTTTGTTAATTTTTTTTTCAATGTGCCGCCTTTGAAGAGAAGTTGTATACCCATCTATTTGCAAAACCTAAGTAGCAGAGAAGCCACCACATAGGCATTTTTATTGCAGGTAGCATCTATGTCTTTAGTTTATTTTTCTTGTTGAGTCGTAGTGAGATGTTGGAAATATTTGGAAATGAAAAAGGAGTTTTGGTGTAAGGGGAGTAATCCAATTGAAGATGAAGAGTTTGGTGAATCCTCACGTGTTCAACCACAAGTGGTGATGAGTTAAGACTTTGTGGATGAATAAAATAAAGAGCACATAGATGATCGTGAATTCCACTATGCACAACTACGAGTGGATGAATATTTGGTAAATCCAACACGAAAGCTCGTTGATGAAAAATTGGTGATTCTAGCAATGGAGCTTGGTGATAAAAAATTGATGATTCCAGCCAGTGTTATGGTTAATCCAAAATTCAATTTTTTGATTTTAAATTTAATGAATATTTGTTTTCTAATGATGAATGGTTGCAGATGATACAACAACAACATGATATCAACGTGATGCTATTTGGTGAGAATACCATTTAAGTCTAAAAACCATGTGGAAAACAACATGTTTGCACCAACATATGTTAGTAAAGAAGTCGAAGAGATAAGGATAGAATTAGAGGCAAAGAAGGAAGTTTAATGGGAGAAAATTCTAAGTGGAGAGCTGCAAGAACATAACCAATGTGGTTTTGCAAATATATTTAATTCTAACATTGATTTCTAGTGTGTAGGTGAACATAACGATTTTGAAGAAGAGTTAAATTTCCTTGATGCATGGGTTGAAACACCGTGTGTTAGCAAGGTCTAATAGAAGTTGTAGAAATTGAATGTTGAAGACAACATGCATGATGAACACATTAATGTAATTTTTAGGTATTGGAGTTTTGAAGAGATAAAATTTTATTCACATCTTATGTTGCAACATATTGATGATGAAAAGTGCACTACAGAAGATATTATGTGGCAAAAACCCACATACAAGCTGATTTTTGAGGAAGTCCATGACATGCTTAGACAACCTGGAATGATGGAAGAACTAAACCAACAAATGAAGAAACTAAAGTTTGAAGGATACAAGAAATTTTTTTTTTTGAAAATGTTTATAGGCTATAGGATATTGAAGAAGAGAAGAAGAAAAGTAAATATAGTTAAAGTTAGTTTGTTTTAAAATTGTAAGCCTAGTTGAGACATATACTAGCGCAAATCTTAATCGAATTTATATATGGTTGTAATTTAAGGGGATTGTCACAGAATCTAATTCCAACCACCCGCTAGGTATCAAAACCATCCATCCAAGTGTATTAGTTCAGTTTCAGTTAGTCCAGTTTAGTCGAGTCTCACTGTAGTCATTTATTGTTGATATCTCTAATGCAATATTATTTATCTAATTCATAATGTTGAGAAGAGTTATCTCTTCTTGGAATTTTTCCATCATTATTTTTCAATATTGTGCATCTACAGAGGCAACCATTTGAACTTGTAACAAATATGAGGTTTCTTAATTTATTTGCTAAATTTGAATTTGAATTTGAATTTTGGTAGGCCACATGCTTTATCTGTTTCAACAATTCTTTTTTCCATCCAAGAGATTTCCAATAAGAAAAATATTTAATAAACTCAGAATCCAAAAAAATAGCTAAGATAAATAAAATTAATGTATGCTAGACATACTAAATAATTTAAAATTAGCTACTATAGCGCTCATTTACAAAAAAATGTGAGATCACATAAATAATGAATTAACTATGAGGGCACCATTGGTTGAGATGTACATGTATTGTTAACTATAATGTGTAAGACTAATGTGTAAGGTTAAGAGAAATGATTGGTTGATAAGGAAACGAGATACATAGAATTACTGTATCTATTACATAAGGCTATAGGGCAAGCAAGGAAAGGTAATATTATTTGAGATTTCACATTGACCCATACTATCCCTCTTCAATCGATTTGAGGAAGATGTAGACATCACGCATATGAACATATTCTAGCAAGTGTAACCTCATTAACAAGTTGAGGCATATGTATATGTTTACATGTAATTATATGGGTGTATCAACTAGTAGTGCATACGAAAGTGATTTCAATATGTGAAAATGAATTTGGGTTACACTTTCTTCCATTTTTTGAGGAAAAAATATCATTTTTTAGAATTTCTTCAATTTTCTGCAAGCGAAAACAATTTTTCTGTTTAGAATCTCATTTTACGATAAAAATGAAACTTATCAGAAATTTTATTAGCTTCTATTTATTATTGTTTGGGATTTTTTTATTCACATTTGATATGTCAACTTAACATTTCTTTGAGTGTGTGTACTTTAACAATCAAAGGATTCATAATAAGTCATGTTGAAATGCATTGGTGTATTGTTCGAAAAATTTGTGTTTTTGAGAAACAAAATGTGTTACAACAATATAGATAGAGTCTACTTCGACATCATTATATTTATGAAACAAACTAATGCATATCATCATTACTGTAATTTTTTGAACTGAACCAATATGAAAAAACTACATATTTTGAATATGTTTCGGCTCGCGTGAAGTTTCTCAACATATTAGTTATAAAATAAAAATCTAAAAATTATCCATTACACATGACAAATGAATGTAATGCACCATAATTTTTTCAACTTTATTTACAGTGTGTTTTGGAAGATACATAATTTTGATTTCACTGAATCATAATGACCTTCAGAAATTGTTTACACCCATTTTACTACAAAATTAATTAAAATTAGTAAACATATATGGAATTCCATAAAAGTTGTATTTCTTGCAAGTAGATTGAATTATGCAAATTCTTGTCTTGGTTCAGAAAGTTAATTCTTAAATTTTGATTGAGTTTATCATTCCAAAGTTGAAGAAATGTGTTCAACATCGAGCTGCACCATAGTTGTAGACGTGTTAATTCGGTTGAAATTTTGTAATATTTCAGTTGAATTATTTTTTGCCGCTCAGTCCCGTTAGTTTTAACGACAATATAAAAATTTCAGCTCAAAAATTCAATGAAGCCCATCCAATAAAATAAATTTCACAACTATATAAATAGCCAAAATCAGAATCATTATTTTCACACATTTCTTCATTCAGGCTAAATTTGCAAAGGACTTTTTTTTGGGCTTAATTTTTGAAGGACATTTTTTGGCGGTATTTTTTAAAGAGAAATTTGTTTAGAGGTTTTTTGGGCTTATTTTTCAAAAGACATTTTTAGGAGGTATTTTTTAAAGTGACATTATTTTAGAGGTTTCTTGGGCTTCATTTTCAAATGACATTTTTTGGAGGTAATTTTTAAAGTGACAATTTTTTAGAGTAATTGTTTTGGGATGAAGTAAATATTTTATAATGATTTTTTAAAGTGAATTTTTTCTAATTTTTAAAGTCATTTTTTTTTGCAGGACTTGGAAGGAAATATTATGAGCTTCATTTCATTTTTAAAATAATTTTTTGCCAGAATTTTTAAAGTATGTGTTTTGGGTTAAGGTATGTCTTTTGTGGAAAATTTTTAAAATGAGTTTTTTTGAAATTAATTCTTTTGTGCTGTTTTTTTTTTTAATTTATTTTTTGTCTGAATTTTGATAGTTAGTCTTTTTTACAGGATTTTGAAGGAAATTTTTTGAGCTTCATACTAAATTAACATGGGAAATCAAAGCAAGCTCCTCACCTTCTCCTTGGCAGTCCTCACCCGCGCCACCTTTCGTTAGACATGCCACGCCTCAGGCAGCGCATGCGTTGCAGGAGGGGCACGAGTCGAGGTCTTGCTCATGAAAATCCTCCTTCGCCGCTCTCCGAACTCAGCTCTTCCTCTGAGGATGATGCTAACACGCCCCCGCCTGCCCCTCGCGGTGGTGGAGGCAGAGGTAGGGGCAGAGGACGACGTGCAGTGAATTATGGTCATGCAGGCAGAAGTCGAGGCTGCGCTCGTGCTGCGAGTTCTGGTGATTTCCCCTGTCAGCCTCCTCCCGCCTCTGAACCTCCTGGTCTTGGCCGTCCTCCTGTAGCTCTTGCTCATTCCAGTCAGCCACCCTCAGACTTCTCTGTCCCTCCCAGTCAGCCCAATCCACGGGACAGTCGATTTCGGGGCTCTACTATCAGACAATCTACTCAGAATGTTGAGCTCCGATTCCACTGCACCTCCTTCGACTCCATCATCACCTCCTTCATCTCTGTCTCACTCCGTGAGGAAATCCCGCACTGCTCCGCCCCCTCCCCTCCCATTGACCATCGCCCCTCTCCCCCTCCTCTCACGGAGCTGTGTTCTGAAGCTGACAACAAAGATTTGAAGACTGACAGCCATGCAGGAAAGGAGGACAGTAGCGAGGAGAATGAATATGCATGCAGGATTGAAGAGGAACCAATGTCTTCTGAGCACGAGGGTTAAATCCCCTGGCTCATTCACTTCTGGTTTTTTTGAGTTTTGCTGTTTCAATTGCTCCACTAATGAGCAGTATGATGCTTCTAGCTTTTATATTGCTGTTTACATTTTATGTATAAACCTCTGGCCGGTTTCCCTTCCAAGGGCGGCCCAGTACATTATGCTTAATGGGTCGGTTTCCCACTCTGGGCGGCCCAAAACAATCAAGAACAGTGCTGATAATCAGTCCCAGCTAGCTGGCTCACACAGCAGCAGCTGTGGTAGTTTTGTAATAGTATTTTTATAAATTAATAGATTTTGTCTTATTTAGAAAAAAAAAACATGGGAAATCAAAAGAATTGCAAGAGAAAATATGATCAAACAGGAGACCCTGAGGCTCATAGATAATAGGGGAGAGAATATCGTAAAAAAAGAGAGAAGAATGCTCAAATATTGAAAGGGAAAATCAACCTCAAATAGAAGTTGAAGCAGGTATGTAAATGTAAATATTATAAATTCGATAGTTAAAATTTGACTAGTGTATTGTGAAACTTAATTTTTATTTGATGAACTAATTTGAAAAATATTTTGTAATGTAAACAGAGACAGATATTCCTCAAAAAATTGATGATGAGATCGAAAATTTTGAAATAGAAAGTGAAAGAGATATTGAACCAATGATTGAAGTTGTTGAAAATGTTGAAATAAATTGAAGTGAAGAAATTGAATCACGAGGTATGTAATATATGTTGAATTTGTATTATTGAAATTATACATATTTATTAATTTAATTATTTATTGAATATGTAAACTCATTCTGTACATTTAATTCTAATATGCACAGATGAAATCAAAATCGATGATGAGATGTTAGAAAATGTTGAACTGACACATATGGAGATAAAAAAGCTGACCATGTTATATGATATCATGTTAAGCACATTATTGATATGTTCTTCAAATACGAAAATGTGGCAGTTCAAGCCCAAGCTTTGAAAATTCTCTTAACATCAATTAATTAAAAGAATCTACGACTTTACTGGGTATTCGAAAATTAGCAAAAGATAAGAAAATGAAGGAAAATGTGATACAAAATATAAACAGTGCTCGAAATTCAATTGGAAGAACTAGAAAGAAAAGTGATTTAGATTCACATAGAGAAATACAAATGGTAGTGGTTTCATCAAGTACTAAAGATAATCGCTTGGTAAAATCCATGGCACAAGCATTAGGGATCTCACGAAAAAAATTTCACTAACATTGGAAATTTCGATTGCAAATAGATGTAAATGATGAACTCGCTTATTGGACAGTTATTTGTAGGCAACCATACAAAGATAGACTTGGAGAAGATGTTAAAAAAATAATATATGAATATTGGATGAAAAATTCACGTGTTTCACCAAAATCAAGGGATGTGATGCGACAAAGAATAGCACGAAATTAGTGTGAAGAACATGCAAAACATATCTTGGACACCACTCAGATAGAGT
The DNA here is from genome assembly GCA_034641835.2 of Pinus albicaulis. Taxonomy (NCBI): domain Eukaryota; kingdom Viridiplantae; phylum Streptophyta; class Pinopsida; order Pinales; family Pinaceae; genus Pinus; species Pinus albicaulis. The sequence goes on along the minus strand of CM076580.1, from coordinate 39,613,717 downwards.
TGTTCAATAATCTCATAGAAGATAATTGTGGAATTAATGTCTCAATCAGTGCTTTTGTGAAACAAAAACCATGGTATGTTAAACCTATCACTGTACACGACATTTTTTTTTTTGTCGTTATCATGTGGAATTTCAGTTATATTATGACACATTCCTTAATTTTGGTAAAAAAAAATTGGAAATATTCAACTCCTCCTTCCACTATCCATGATTTCATATCTCAAATTCTATGTGGAAGAGAAAGCCATGAATTATTTTACCAAATGAAATGTGTTGGTGGTAAAAAATGTGATGATTGTGGAAATTTGACTTTATTTCAAAAAAAATATCGTACAAATATAAATGATCAACCATTGTCCAACATAAAAGTGAAATGGAAGATATAGGAATATATGCATACATGGATTTGTTCAAGTAGTACTACAACTGCTAAAAGAATTGATTTACAAGAAGAAGAAAGTTTTTTCATAGAATTTTTGAGAAAGTTTGAGGCATAAAGTTATGAATACACCAAGCATTCCAGTAGTGCTCGATAGGAGGACTTGCAATTCAGAAAAGCCCTTGAATTTTTTCCACCAGGGACCATCTTTTCAATAGTTTATTTTGTAGAGAACTACACATTTGTTCCACAAAAATAAATACAAAGTGAATACTATCATTCTGACCAAGTCTCCATGCTTGTCCATATTCTATATAGACACACTCAACAAAATGTTGATCATATAGAATGCACAAGTGAAAATCGACATGTTATTAAAGAATATCACTTTTATATTAGTGACGATCATACACATGATACATATTCTATACAACATTGTTTTGAAAATGTTTATGACTCCTTGAAAAGTCATGAAATAAATTCAATGAACATTGGATATGGACAGATGGATGTGCAAGTCAATTCAAATATTCACGATCATTCTTTTGGTTGTGTCGTCTTCATATCAAAACCTGCATTAAACATTGTTGGAATTTCTTTGATACTTTTCATGGAAAAGGAGAACATGATGGTGCAGGAGCATGTATAAAATGAGCAGTTTGAAGATATCAAATGGACCACTCTATAGACCAACTTGTCTCAGCTAAAAAAGTTGTTCAATGGTGCATTGCTACACTAAGCTATGAGACTAACCAGTCAAGGGAAGTAGGAAGGTACATGTACATATATATATACAAATTAACTTGCATATTTATATTTATAGATGTAGAACTTTAATATGTACATGATCTAATTTTAAACATTATTTATCACAGTGATTATATTTGATGGTATTCTGAATAGCGTATTTATATTCTTGTTTGAATTTTCCATATAAGGTTTTTTGGCATATTGGGGTCCAAGATGTAGATAGATCGATTGGAAATGGCATTGAAACAATAAAAGGGACTAAAAAATTGCATTCAATTAAAACAAAGCAGTACCAAAATGTGGTTGCATTTGATAAAAGAAAATATTCTTGTTTTTGCCATGTTTGCATAGACAAAATAGAATCCAACTATGTTTGTGAAAAAAAATGTATGTAAAATATTGGAAACTTTCAGAACTAAATAAAAAGTGAAAAATGTCCGTTGCAAACTTTGAAGAAATGTAACCAGAGGGACTATAATATCATATGAATGTGATTGAGTTTTTGATCTTGTTAGAGAAGCTAACATTTCAATTGCTTTGAAATGATAGAGATCTAGAAATAGATAATAAAATCAAGTACACATGTTAATTTTAAAGTTAAATTTTCATGTTAATTATGATATAAATTAATGTAAGTTTGTTTTATTGTGCAGGAGATGTTTTTTTTGTAGTTGTACCTACTACCAATGCAGAAAATGTGAAGTATTATTTGATGTGTTGCACTGAACTAAAGATGAAATTATTGGAAAACTATGATGATAACATGTTTATATATGACAGAGGGTCTATTATACCGAAAGGTTATTTTTTCCAACAAACTCATCAAAGTCAGGATTTTTTTTACTTTCAAGACTATGAACATGATGTCATAAGCTGTCAATATAGTCACTTGGTGTGTTTATCATGCATACAGTTGATAGAAGTTCAATCAAAAAAAAAAATGAAAATTAAGAAATGGAAACTGTCAAAGGCTGATCATGAATGGATCATTTAAGATGCCATTCCATTAGAATTTTTTGATTGAAATACCCAACAATTTCTTCTCCTTGGATTCATCTTTTAGAGCTTAGAGAACTCAACTAGAAATTGCTTGCCTTTTTTTGTGCATTCTTATGTTAAATTACATTATTATAATATGTATATTTTATGTTATGTACAAGTGTTTCCACGTTTACATTGTTGTGGTACATGCACACGAGTAATTTATACACATGTACACATACATGTATATTATGTAGTCTTAAATGATTTCATACATTATCTGGTGCAATCTATGTCATTATGTCATTATTGATATAATGCAAATTTTAAGTTATGATTTTTTTTTAGACATCTATTAAGAAAATTGTAATATTCATTCTTGAAGGAAAAATGTGTGGTACATGTTTTGTAATTTCCACTTTATTATCAACTCACATCCATAATAGCTTTTGTATATACATTGCTGAAAAATGTTGTGTACTGGATATGTTTTAATGCAATTTTAAAATTTTATGATTGTTTGACACATCTATGAACACCTAGAATTTAATGGATGTTTTTAGATATATACATCGATATGTATTGTATATTAAAAAATTATAATAACTATTTCAAATGAAAAATGTATAAATTATATTATGAAAATTTTCTTTCATTTCTAAATATTCATGATTGGTTTAAATGACACATGATCATGTGAAAAATTTACACCTAAATATCACCTTTAGTAGATTTATGTCCTAATCTACTTCATACATTGTTACATATATTCATGAACTTAAGTATGTAAAACCATAGATACATGACTATTTTAAATGACACATGACCATGAAAAATGTACCTAAATATCACCTTTAATAGGCATCTGCACCTAATTATAAATCATTTACACATGTTCAAATGCATAACATGTACCACATTTGTTTTGTAATTTGCAATTTCAATCTAGATTCATTTTAAATAACAAGTGACAAAACAACTTGAGTTTTTAAAAATAAAAAATAAAAAAATCTAAGATCATCTAAGCTAACATTATATAGTAACATGTGATTATGTATGCAAAATTTAACAAATAGATGCAAATGTGCTTCAATAATTTATATATATATTTATGAACTTAAATTGTAAAAGCATATATGATTGTTTTAAATGATACATCATCATTTAATATCATCTATTTTACAATTCATTATAACAACATGTGATCGTGTATGGAAAATGTAGCAACAAAATTACAAATGCATTTATGTACTTCAATCATTGTTACATACTCATCAACTTTAATTTATGTATTTAACCATCTATAATTATTTTAAATGAAACATGATCATGTGAAAAATTTAACGAAATATCACCTTTTATAGACATCATAATTATATATCATTCCCACATGTTCAAATGTGTAACATGTACCACGTGTGTTTTCTAATTTACAATTTCAATATAGACTCATTTTAAATAACAAGTGAAAAAACAACAAGTTTTAAAAACAAAAAATTTAATCTAAGATCATGTTTAAGTTAACATTATATAACAACATGCGATCACATGCCAAATGTAACAACTATTCAAAATTTAAAATTATTCAATAAAAGTAAATGTAGAACTCAACTATCCAAAATGTAAAATATGTCCAAAATTTATATCATGAACAATAAAACTAAATATAACAATGTATAGTGTTACATATATCAAGTTATATAGATAAGTAAATATGATTGCATAAATAAGACTATCTATATAGAAAAGTCAATCTAAGACTATCTATCAAAAAAAAAAAATTTCGCGTGCATCATTGATCAAATAGAGATGGACGCAGTGTATTTTCCAGCAGCGCCTTGAGCCTCCTTGTGTTGTCATCTGAAGAATGGGGAACCTACACAATGTGTAAACATTAAAATTTAATGTTTTAAAATTAATGAGAATGTAGAATTTCATAAAAAACTAAATGAAAAATAAAATAAAAAATCATGCAATACCTCATGTTGTTCCCTCTCCATTGTCCCATGTTGGTCATCCATCAATGCATCCTCCACGGTAAATAGTACAATATATACATGTAAAAACTTATATATATATATTAAAAAATTTCAAATTAAAATGCATAAACTAATGCAATGATATTAAAAAAAATTTAGACAGCTTCTTGTTCAAATTGTTTGGATGTTCCTATCTGCACCATACACTCCATCGCTAGAGTCCTTGAAGAACAGAAATCATCTCCACAAACCTGAAATTCAAAAATTTTAAAAATGTAAAATAACTAAAGATCTAGATTTCATTTTTTTAATGAAACTTTCGCTTCAATCTATATCTTAAATATAAGTGAAAAATTGAATACTTCTGATGGTGGATTTGGCACATCTCCTAACAGTGAAGAAGAGGGTGGCTTTGAATGAAAATCACCTCCACGAACTTAAAATTCAAAAATTTTAACACTGTAAAATAACTCAAGATCTAGATCTCATTTTTTATAATGAAACTTTCACTTCAATTTATAACTTAAAAGAACAAGTGAAAAATCGAATACCTGAGATGGTGGATTTGGCACATCTCCTAATAGGGAGGAAGATGGTGGTTCCATTGTGAAAAAATCAGATGAATTCAGAGTCTGTTAACATTTAAGTATATACATACATGTGTAAACAATTATTTATTTAAAAAATATGTCATCATGATACTGATATAATAATAGATTACTAATTATACATAAACATCATGAACACTTAAAAAAAACTGACATTTGCCAATGTATCATCTTGATTGTGAGAACCTGAAGCTTCGACCACGATATTATCAAAATTTTCGTTCATCAAGCATGTTAATTGAAAATGGTCAACATATGATAAATTTTTGTTGGATTAACATATACAAATAAACATGTATATTTATTTATTATAATTACATTAAAATATCCACCCTAACCATCAACACATAATGATCCCATGCCCTCTTCCTCATGAATAATCAAGTCCTGCCAAACATTGTGAAAATTATTTGCATATGTTCTAAGCTCTTTAATATTCTATTTTCTATCTCATCATCTATATGATACACAAAATAAGCATGTGCATTCTCTCGTGCTCTTTGTCAATTCAAACAAACATCAATTCCACCAAGTCCACTCTGAGCATTGTCTATGATGGCATCCCTAGCTTCTTGACTAATTTGAAAAGTCGCATCCATCTGTGACCGCAAAGATTCCCCATGATGATTTTGACTTACCAATGGTAGCTCACGGCGAGGCAGCTCAGCATCACGCTTAATGCTCCTACGGTCACAAAATCGACCTTTCCCAGGACCAAAAAATTCAGAGGGACGGTCATTATAATTGGGTTTCATTCTCAAAAAGAATTTTTCATAAAACAATTTTGAAAAATAAAGAGGAACCTTGTCGCTCCATGGTATTATTCCATAGGCAGCAAGATGCCTATCATACAAATGGTAATCTATATCAGGGTGCTTCAAATACTACTCCTTTAGCAACTTTATTTTCAGCCTTTCATTGAAATTAAACATAGATTTTCTATTTCGTTTGTAACTATGTGTTTAACATCGCCCCATGTAACAGGACCCATCACTGTTTACCTTCTTTTCCTCACCACGTCTACAAAAGTTTCAATGGTTGGCCCAAGTTTTTTATAAACATCTAAAGGTGTGCTTAAAGAATGTGTAACTATTTCTAAGCTTTCTCGACTCTCAGTAGGGAGTTTCAAAAACAAAAGATTTTTCTTCAATTTTGAATAACATTCTAATTTTTTATTTCATTATGATAAATACGACATCAAAATTATTTTTTGGCTTTGGTAGATTAACTCCTTGGCATAAATACGCAAAACATTGTTTATTGGCAACAAAACACTTTGAAGCATCAAAAGCAGATCGCCCACAAAAGCTATTTGGACATTTTTGATCGGTATCCCTATTGGCGTAGAAACAAAAAGGCATTCCTTAATGGTCGTCTAACAATTAATATTTTCAATCTATTACCCTATGAGAGGTTTAGGAGGTCTAACAGTTATTGAAATTAACGTGGAAGTCAAGACTCGCATTCACTATTGCATTGAAATGTGAGAACGTATGTTAAATTTTATGTTACTTGAAATTTAGCATTGAGATGGAAGGATGTGTGTTTCAACGTTATTTTAGTGTATCAAAAGGGACAATTAAATTTATTTTGAATAATTAGAAGGAATACTTATTATTAATAATTAAATTAATATTTTATTTATTTATTTATTTTAAAATTAATAACGAATACAAAATATTTTACTAATATATTAAATTTAGTTTTTTTTTATTTAAGATATATTTTATTCATAAAATAACAAAATCCAAAAACATGAAATCATTAATAAATACTCTAATTTCTATTACAGTCCCACATATCCAAAACAAAATTAACAATTAACTTTTCTTTGCTACATCTCCTTATCTCGAATGCATAATGATGAATATCCTTTGCAAAGTCATGGTATGAATTTGAAAAAAACAATGTTGGAATTATTATTATTATTATTATATGACTTAGTAAATAACTTACACTGATATTTGTTAGAGTCCTATAATATAGGTAATCAAAATCTTTCTATCTAGCTATCGATTTTGGAGATCTTCTTGTAAAGTTTAGCCTATAAATTCACAAGGTATTAAAGTCTAAATTTTCTTTGTACAAAAATTGCCAAAGTTAATTAAAATATTGTAAATATGTGTATCACAAGGAGTCTTCTAGTTTTCAATGTTACGAAGAGGTTGTCATTTAAAGTTTGAAAATCGTGGATATAATGAGTCATTATGAAAATCATGGGGGTCATGTCATAAGGGAGTTGATCGTCATAGGTCAGTTTGGGTTCCATTATCACTATTATTAGTTAGAGTCGTGTTTATCAATTGTAAAGGACTATCTTATTGCATGAAATCATCAAATGTATAACGAGTAGTTATAAATTTGATAATATCCTTTTTTGTTGCACTCAAGCCTGTGATGATCCCAAAAGTACCATCATTGCCTAGCAAGGAGCGAGCTTCTTTACAAAAGCATTACAATTGCATGCATTTAGCTTTTACCTTTATAATTTGTGGACATTTCTGTAGAAATTATATAACTTATGTGTTATATGTCCAAGATTCTCCTGATCTTACACTATTTTAGCTTCATGCAAAATACATAATCTATTCCACCATTGATCATTTGCAGAAATTAAATCAAGATTGCAATGCACACATGAAACAATAAGAATTCACACACATTAACACAATTATTTAATGGGAAAGCCTGAAGCTAAAAACCCCAACTATCTGTATATAATATATGTCATAGAGATCATGTAGCTGTCCTCATACAAATTTGATCATATAAAGCTCTCAGTACAATAAAATCACCACACACTAATTAAGCACGACCTTGCAAATCCATGCACCGATCTTTGCCACCTGCTAGCCTTCCTCTAATACACAATCCTTGCTAAAGAATGCTCTGAATGAGTTCAAATTACTCCAGCCTTGCTCACGCAATCCTCATTGGCATCTCCACTGAGTGTTGGATGTAATCAATGCATCATTATAGTCACAACTGATAGTCACACTTGACCTTTCACCTATCTCTTCACTCGTCTCCACTGAAACTACCATGCACTATAGTTAACTGATGTATTCTTCAGTTGATTAATGAGTTATTATTTGTGAATTAATTAACTAATTAATTCACTCAACTCTCACTAGTGTATCAATCAGTTAGACTAGATACAACTAGCTCAACTGAGTCTAACTAATTTAAACTAAATACAACTCCACCAACTACTTCTCCAACTCCACCAAACTCTGTCACATGAGTTCTAACTAAAGTCCTCCATGCAATAGCTCCAGTAAACCCTTAGGAATAACTTAATTGCTTTTTTCAGCTGCTGTGCCACATCTGTGCACTTAATTGAAGTGCTCCAAGAGAATAAGATAATGTTTAGATTCCAAATATTATTAAGAGCTAATAATATTCGACATATCTATTTTTAGACTAGTAGTCTAAAAATAGACTCCACCCAATATGTCTAAAAATAGAAGTCCATCTATTTTTCCAACTTGACCAACCATCCACAAATAGCATCCTGCAACTCATAGAATATGATCAACATGTCTAAAAATAGAATTTGTGCCAAAAATAGCCTACGGGCCCACTTATTGAAGGCGACTCTTTTCACTAAGCTCATCATCTTTTTGAATCTCAACACTCCCTCTCAATAAGATAGGGATTATCTTCAACCCCGATCCTGTCCCTATGGTATTTGAATTTTCTCCTGGTGAGCGCCTTCGTCAGAATATCTACATCTTGATCCTCCATAGGAATGTAATAAAGAAACATGATCTTCTGCTGCACAAAATATCTGATATGATGGTACCAGATGTCAATATGTTTAGATATATCATGAAATACTGGATTAAACGAGAGTTTAATGCAACTATGATTATCACAATATATCATAGTAGGATCTAAGGGAGAACCGAAAAAACCGACTAGGATCTTCCTCATCCATATAGCCTCGCATGTAGCCAAAATTGCTGCCATGTACTCGGCCTCCGCTGAATTGAGTGCCACGGATCTTTGTTTCCTGTTGTACCAAGAAACTACTGTATATTTGATATTGAAAATCCCTCCAAATGTGCTCTTTTTGTCCGTTGGGCTTCCTGCCCAATCTGCATCTATGAAGCCATGCAGCTTCATCTCATCCAAATTTCTGTACCACAACCCATACCCAGATTTTCCCCTGAGATACCTTAGGACATGCTTTCCTGCCTTCCAAAAGAGCTTGGTAGGCTTCACCATCGCTTGTGAAAGCTGGTTCACAGCATAGCATATGTTCGGTATTGACTAAATACATGAGTGAACCAACCAATTTTCGATAAACAGTGGCATCCACTTCCTTTGCTGACGTAGCATCCTCCTTCCTCCAACCACCAAGAAGAGAAGTGTCGATAGGCTTACAGCCTTGCATGTGAAACTTCTCCAGTATCTCCCGGGCGTACTTGCCTTGAGACACAAACAATTCACCTTTCTGCTGCCAAATTTCTAATCCCGAGAAATAATGAAGGAGGCCCAAGTCCTTCATCTCGAACTCCTTTGCAAGATCTGCCTTGCATGAGTGTATCAACAGTTCATCACCCATTAGTATTAAATCATCTACATAAAGCAGAATGATCAATCTAGTATAGGTTTGGATCCACCTCACTCTTGGTGAAACGAATTCCGGTGAAATACCTGTCTATCCATGTGTACCAGGCATGAGGTGCTTATTTCAGCCCATACAACGCTCTTTTAAGCCTGCACACATGCGACTCGCTACTGAAGATTTTGAATCCTTCAAGCTGCTCAATGTACACCTCGTCCTCAATGATTCCATTGAGGAACATAGTATTCACATCCATTTGATGAATGTGCCAACCCATCTGTGATGAGAGAGCAAGGATGGTCCGTATGGAAGAATACCCTATGACAGGTGCAAAGGTTTTTTCATAGTCGATCCCCTTGATCTGTGAGAAACCCCAGGAAACAAATCTCTCCTTATACTTCTCGACGCTCCTATCAGCAACTTGCTTCACTTTGTAGATCCATCTTGAACCTACCACTGATTTCCCTTTCGGCCTTGGGACAATGTCCCATGCACTATTTCTAACAATCAAATCATACTCTTCCACCATGGCATCTACCCATGTGGGATCCTCCATAGCTTCCTCGAAAGAGGATGGCTCCGTCATGATAAACTTGCTCATCAGAGCCATGTATCCAGTAAATCGGTCAGGTGACTGTCTCTGTCTGTGCTATGATGTAGGGGCTCCTACATTCAACGCTGCATCAAGATTCAGTCGCTCAACTTCTGTAGTGTGCTTCTGCCCTCTAATGTTTGGTGCTGCATGAGTGGTTTCTTCCACTCCATGAGCCTCCTCTTGTGGCTTATCCACATCTTGAGGCTCATCTTTAGGAACAAGTAGCTCCTCCTCTGCATGGAAGTGTAGCTACCTCTCAAGCGACAACTTCATGGCTTTCTCCTCATGAAATTTGATATCTCGTCACACGATAGTCATCCGACTGTCTGGAAAATACACACGATAATTGTGGGGTGTTTCTGTGTACCCCACAAATATCCCAACATTTGCGGTCAGCTACAGCTTCTTCCTGGCATCCTTCGTCACATGAATGTAAACATGTGAGCCAAAAATCTTCAAATGAGAAATATCAGGCTTCTTACCAGAAAATGCCTTTTTGGGTGTACTAATGCCAAGTACTCTATGAGGACAATGATTTTGCACATAAAACACAGTTTTGCATGCCTCAGCCCAAAAGTGTATTGGAAGGCCTTGATCATGCAAAATCGCCCATGCAACACCCATGATCATTCTATTCTTTTTCTCCGCGACCCCATTCTACTGTGGGTTATGAGGCACTATGAGTTCTCTTCGAATTCCTTCTCTGCTGCAGAAGTCTTTGAATTCGCCAGAGATGTATTCACCACCATTATCACTCCGGAGAGCTTTCACTTGCTTCCCCGACTCTTTCTCAACCAGCGCCTTGAAATCATAGAACTTTGAGTATGTCTCGCTCTTCTTCTGCATGAAGAAGATCTAGAACTTACGAGAAAATTCATCAACAAATATCACATAATACCTATGCTTTGCTATTCAAGAAATCAAGAAAGGTCCAAAAACTTCTGTGTGAATTCTCTCAAGGATCGTCGAGGCATGACTATCCTTCTCATGAAAAGTTGTATTCAAAAATTTTCCCAAAGTACATCCTTTGCACTGATCTGACTGTGCAAGTGTACCCTTGGGAAGCCCGATAGAAATTTGCTGCAAAATTTTCAAAGCGCCATGTTGAAGATGACCCAATCTCTTGTGCCACAATTTTCCCTCATCCAGGCTCACCACTCCTTCTGCTTTTCCTGCCATTGCTGCGCAGCCATCTACCTACAATTGATAAAAATTCTTAACTCGAATCTCTATCCTCCTAGTTTGACTAGTTGTTTTGTGGCGCAGGAAAGCTTTTCCCTCGCTAAAAACAACCTCATAACCCTTGTCTTCCAACATCGCCACAAATATTAGATTCTTCTTCAATCCTGGAACATGCATGACATCCTTCAAGATGAAAGGTTTACTAGACTCCCTCTCAAAGGAAATGGTCCTGATACCAGTCACACTGTATCTACCATCATCACCCATCTCGATGTGCACTCCAAGATCCTTTTCCTCTAGATCACTAAGAAAATATTTGTCTCTGGTCATATGGAAAGATGCACCACTATTAAGAAACCACATCGATCCCATCACACTTGAAAGCAAGCATGCGATAAAAGAAAAATCCAACTCAAAATGTGAGGCTAAGGCCTCTCCAGATGTAGATCTAGTAGCCTGCGTATTCTTCTTCTTCTGTCGGCAATTAGTGGTGAAATGCCCATGCTGGTGAGAGTGAAAACACTTCACCTTGGACAAATCCTACTTCTTGCCTTTAGCTTTGGATTTGGAGGATTTATCCCTTTTCCTTTCCAAGCTTTGGTAGCCAAAGCACAATTTTCTTCCTCTTCATTATTCGACGAAGATCCATCCTTGGTACCCCGCCTTATCTCCTCCTGCACAAGATCTGACCAAAGTTGCTCCCATCCTGGCAGTTTCTCCTGTTCATTGAAAGAGTCTTTGTAGCTATGCCAACTTTTTGGAAGCCCAAGGAGAGCCAAGCTCACAAAGTCTTCTTCATCAACAATAACCCCCACACTTCCTAGCTCATCTTTGTAGTGGAAAAACTTCGTGAGGTGTTTTGGAATACTGTCACCTTTCTCCATTTTTATTTTTTTGAGCTTGTCTTTAAGCGCCAACTTCCTCTGGTCACTTCTGCTTTGAAACAAGTCTGTCAAAGCCTTCCACATTAATAATGGAGTCGATTTACCATGAAGGTTGGACACAATGTGGTCCTTCACACCTTCCAATAGAATCCTTCGACACTTTGCTACCTTCTTTTTCCATGCGTCAAGTGCGGCTGCATTGCTAGAAGTAGGCTTCAGAATATCAACATCTATGAACTACTTCAACCCATTATCATCCAGCACTACCTCCATCCTATCCTTCCATGCTATGTAATTTGAGCTCCCATCAAGGGCATAATCCAATCGCAATTCTTTGAAAGACATTTCAATGAATGCTCAACTTCGACACCAAGAAAACACTGTAGAAAATTTGAATTCCACCAGCACAAAACTCAATCGCTTCAATAATTGCAATCTCCTCCAATGATCAACTACTCTGGTACCATGTAGAAATTATATAACTTATGTGTTATATGTCCAAGATTCTCTTGATCTCACACTATTTTAGCTTCATGCAAAATACAGAATTTATTCCACCATTGATCATTTGCAGAAATTAAATCAAGATTGCAATGCACACATGAAACAATAAAAATTCACACACATTAACACAATTGTTTAACGGGAAAGCCTAAAGCTGAAAACCCCAACTATATGTATATAATATATGTCATATATATCATGTAACAATCCTCATACAAAGCTAATCATTTCAAGCTCTCAATACAATACAATCACTACACACTAATCAAGCCCGATCTTGCAAATCCATGCACCGATCTTTGCCACTTGCTAGCCTGCCTATAATGTGCAATCCCTACTAAATAATGTCTTTGAATAAGTTCAAATTACTCCAACCTTGCTCACACAATCCTCATTGGCATCTCCACTGAGTGTTGGATGCAATCAATGCATCACTATAGTCACAACTTATAGTCACACTTTCCCTTTCGCCTATCTCTCCACTGGTCTCCACTGAAACTGCCATTCACTATAGTTAACTGATGTATTCTTCAGTTTATTAATGAGTTATTATTTTTGAATTAATAAACTAATTAATTCACTCCACTCTCACTAGTGTATCAATTAGTTGGACTAGATACAACTAGCTCAATTGAGTCTAACTGAGTTAAACTAAATACAACTCCACCAACTACTTCTTCAACTCCACCAAACTTTGTCACATGAGCTCTAACTAAAGTCCTGCATGCAATAGCTCCAGTAAACCCTCAATAATAGTGTATTTCCTTCTGTCAGCTGCTATGCCACATCTGTGCACTTAACTGAAGTGCTCCAAGAGAATAAGATAATGTTTAGAGTCTAAATATTATTAAGAGCTAATAATATTTGACATATCTATTTTTAGACCGGTAGTATAAAAATAGACTCTACCCAATATGTCTAAAAATAGAAGTCCATCTATTTTTCCAACTTAACCAACCATCCACAAATAGCATCCTGCAACTCATAGAATATGATCGACATGTCTAAAAATAGACATAGTCTAAAAATAAACTCTATGCCAAAAATAGCCTGCGGGCCCACTTAGTGAAGGTGACTCTTTTCACTAAGCTCATCATCTTGTTGAATGTCAACAATTTCCATCTCCAAAAAATTGTGAAAAAGGATCATTGCTGCTCCACAAATACTGTTGAGGATGTTGCACTTTTCTCTAAGGAACATATTTTCTTCATCAAGCTGCCATTTCTAGGTGTGTACACTGATTTGGGGGATTTCCTATTTCATAAATTGAAGAGCTCACACTAATTTGTTAGGTTAAATTGTGTTTTCATGACCAAAAGCTCCATTAGAAGGTGTTGTGCATGTTGGCATTGTGCTAACACACAGTCCTGCATTTCTTATCCTCTTTTCTTGATCAAATGATTGCAGAATCCAGATTATCCATAGTATCATAAAACATTGGTTGATGTTTTGAATCCCAAGAAGACCAAGAAGACCACACACATAGGAAGTTGCTAAAATGTTACCATTGGAGAAATAAGTTGGAGAATTTGCCGAGCCACATGGAATTAAAAAACAAACAGGTTCTACTGATGAGAAAGATAATCCAACAAAGGAGTCATAGGAGCAGTTAAAGGAAGGTCACTTGGTTATAGCACAACCACAACAAGAGAATAGACATTTTAAGAAGACTATTCTAGAAAATATAGATCAAATTAATGAAAACCTACCTATGGTTTAAGCCAAACCAGTTGTGTTAAAATTAATGGAAAAATAAAGGTAAGGAAGATATTAATAAAGTAGAAATACCTAAAACCACGGTCACAATATCCTCATCCACAAAGTTGCAAACTCAAGAAGGTGTTATCACTCTGTAATTTTGAGGTTGAGTCAATAATACAGAGGTAACATCAAAACCGCATCGGGCCTAGGATCTATCCATCCTAGACCTAGAGAGGGATCTCTCTATTAGATATAACTTTGTTTGAGTTGACATTTTAGGCTAGCTATGAGTGCATAGAGGTTTGTTTAAAAAGTTGAAAAAACAGAAGAGGGCCATTGGGCTATGGAGACAAACAGGTGTAAACAGATTCAAATGGATGAATAACTAAGATCATGTGACACTAGGAAAGCTAGCTATGTCAATGGATATTTACAGCTTGTGAAATGGGAAGGAGGAGGAGAGATTAAGATTCAATGTGAATCAGAGCATACCTTCTTTGAATTTTGCATTAAAATCTCGGAAAAAAACATAAATTACTATTTCAAGACTTAGCAGTGTGCCTGATGGAAAATCCTACAAAAAAATTTCTTATCAATAGTAAAGAAAGAAAATAGTATGTGAAACTAGAGAGTGATAGATTACAATGAAATGAGCACTTCACCACATATCATAACATAAGAATCTAGAAACAATTATGTCCCTTCATTCATAAAAAAAAGTGTTTACAACCAGATGAGCCTTTACAATGGATTTTCCCTTCTAGGGCCCCCTTGATGCTGCTAATGCATGCAGTATTTGTCCAAAATCTAAGCTGGTTACTTCGACTGCTACAATGATTGTCACTAATTACGTTCAAGCTAAATGTTGACAAATGGAACCATGTAGTCATTGATAAGAAAATTATCGCCATGACCATGGCCTTAATAGTCTGTTATTGATTACACAGTAGAAACAATTTGGCTTTTGGGTTCACAAAGAGGCTATGATAAAATGAATCTCACATTTGGCCCTACTCCATCAGAAAACCATTGCTAGATAATTAAATATGGTGTTGTGCTGGTTGGTTCAGTAGATCTGATTATTGTGTTGGCTTTGTTTGCTGCCTTTTTCCATTTTTGGTTGCTTCTGTCTCTTCTCTGCTGGTTGCCGCCACAATGGAGCTTCTAAAATGGAAAACACATAGTTCCTTGAATGATGGTTGGTTACCCGAGTCCTTCAAATGCACTTAGCCCTTCTCTTATTAATAGTGTAAAAACCTTATACACCTAGACCTGAAGTCCTTTAGGCTTTCAGCTTGGAACCACATCGCATCCATGCCGACATCGCACTTCGCACTTCGACATATTTAACATTTCCTTTCACCAATTATCCTCTTGAGCTTGTGACATGGGATATGCAATTGGGTCCTACCCACATCACACATTAAAACATCTACAATTTACTGCACATTGAGACCTTTAAGGTTTACTGCACATCATTTACCACACATCGAACATTTTAACAGATAAAAATAATAAGGAGCCTCCATCAAGTGTGATATACGATCACATCGCATCGTGACTTAGACCAATTAACCTACGATGTGTTAATATGTAAATTAAAAAAAACGTCGATTATGATGTGCGACAGGCAGTAGGAAAAGGGTGGCATGGCAGGGAAAGGTGGGTTCCTTTGATATCACATTGGCGGAGTTATAAAGTGGTGAAATGGAATGTGGCTAGGATTGTTGCAAAGTGCCAACGTGAAAGGCAAGGAAAGGGTCAAAAGGTTTTTTGCAGTAAGAATGCTTATGTGGTTCATAATATATATATATATATATATATAAAAGCCTAAAGTGGGGGGTAGAGCTGCGAATAAAGTGATACGACTTGACTGGTATTGCTAAATTCTATTTGAAGACCATCATTTTGATGAAGAGAGGTACTTTCTAGCAAAAAGCATTCTTGTGAATGTAAAACAATCTCAACATCAAACTTTTCTACATTTATTTCTTCATGAGGAAATACTTCAGTACATAAATTAGCAGTAGAACAAATAGAATTAATTTCCTGATTACATACAAATTGAGAGGCTAGTTGCATGCTTAGAATCTTATTAATTTCTTCTTCAGTTAAAGGATGAGGCAACCTTTTTTTCCTTTGGATTAAACAATAATTGATTTCTCTCTCTCATGAAGATTGATCATGAGATTGAATGTATTCTTTAGCCTCATACAAAAGAACAAATGAATTGTCATTTGTCTCCACAAAGAAATCTAGTGGATCTATTTTCATTTCTTGATTGCTTTCATCTTCAACTAGCTTCTCTTGGTTATCATGATAGTTAAATTGAGAATAAAATCCATAAATTGCTTCTAAGAGATCCTCATCATTCATATTTCCTAGATCTTCATCAATATTTTCAAGGTATTTATGAAGTCCTCAGACTGTTCACAACAATGTTCAACTAATGATAAATATGGAGAATATTGTTTATAATGCTCATAAAATACCTTTTGTAAATTGTTTAAAGAAAACAAACTACCAGGGTTTAAACCTTCATACCATTCCCTCGTTTTTGCTTCTAATGTTGCCATGTACATATTCATGAGGCAATCCTCATGCCATTCGACTTTCAACTTCCATGAATTTATATCAAAATTTAATGAGATGTAACAAAGCATCATCAACGCTCTCATCTTGAAAAATAGGAAGATTTATTTTCCAATTCACATGAGGCATTTTGTTTGGGAAGCTGAGAATGTGATCTCTGTTCATTGGAGAAAATCTGTTGGAAACTGATCCCTTTTTGAGCTTGTGCGGTGGCCAGTGAATCTCTATTTCTATATTTTGCTGCCGATGGAGTCGCTAGGTTAATGGAACAACCTCCTGGTGTTTGACTTATGTTCACCATCAAAAGTCAAAATTGAAACTTGAAGTGCATTACTGGAGATAGTTCTTCCCCAGTATTGTTGCCATTATATTATCGGCCTGTAATTATGAAGGTTGAAGATAGAATTCCAGAGGGCCAACATCAAAACCACTTTGGGCCTAGGATCTAGCCCTCTTAGACCCAGAGAGGGATCTCTCTATTAGATATAGCTTTGTTTGAGTTTTCATTTTAGGCTAGCTATTAGTGCATAGAGGTTTGTCTGAAAATATGTGGTTGAGACAGTAGAAGAGGGTTATTGGGCTATGGAGTCAAATTGGTGTAAATAGATTCAAATCGATGAATAATTGAGATCCTGTGAGACCACGCAAGCTAGCCATGTCAATGGATATTTACAGCTTGTGAAATGGAAAGGAGGATGAGAGATTAAGGTTCAATGTGAATACAGAGCAGACCTTCTCTGAATTCTACATTCAAATCTCAAAAGAAAACATAAATTATTGTTTGAAGACTGAGCAGGGTGCTGGATGGAAAATCCTATAGAAATTTTTTTTATGAGTATTAAAGAAAAAAAGTAGTATGTGAAACTAAAGAGTGACAGACTACAAGAAAAGGAGCAGTTCGCCATAGATCATAACACAAGAATCTGGAAACAACTGTGTCCCTTCATTCATCAAAAAGATTGTTTACAACAAGATGAGCCTTTACAATGGTCTTTCCCTTCTGGGCCCCCCTTGATACTACTAGTACATGTAGTATTTATCTAAAATATAAGTCGGAATGGTTGGCATTACTTATGTTAAAGCTAAACGTTGACATGTGTAACCATGCAGCCGGTAATAAGATAAGTATGGCCATGACTGTTGCCTTAACAGTCCGTTATTGATAACATAGTAGGAACAATTTCTCTCTCAGGATCACGAAGAGGCTATGATAAAATGAATCTAACATCTAGCCCTGCTCATTTAGAAAATCGTTGTTGGATAATTTAATCTGGTGCTACACTAGCTGGTTTAGCAAATCTGATTGTTGTGTTGGTTGTGTTTGCTGCCTTTTTTCATTTTTGATCTTTTCTGTCTCTTTTGCACCAGTTGTCAGCAAAGTAGAGATTTTAAAATGGAAAACCCATTGTTCCTTGAATCATGGGCAGTTACCCGATTCTTTTCATTGGGCTTAGCCCTTCTCTTCATAAACAATGTAAAAACCTTATGCACACGGATGTGAAGTCCTTTAGGCTTTTGGCTTGGAACCACATCGCATCCATGCCAACATCTCACTTCTCACTCTGGATTCTTTAACGTTTCCTTTAGCCCTTACCCTCCTGAGTTTGCGACGTGCGATATGAAATTGGATCCCACCCA
The DNA here is from genome assembly GCA_034641835.2 of Pinus albicaulis. Lineage (NCBI taxonomy): Eukaryota > Viridiplantae > Streptophyta > Pinopsida > Pinales > Pinaceae > Pinus > Pinus albicaulis. The sequence goes on along the minus strand of CM076580.1, from coordinate 39,595,351 downwards.
TATTGCACATCACAACATTTACAGTTTACCACACATCGCACACCTTAACAGATAATAATAAGAAGGAGCCTTTGTCAAGTGTGATATGCAATCACATCGCATTGCAACATAGACCAATTAACCTACGATGTGTTAATATGTAAATATATATATAAATACCCATTGTGATGTGCGATGGGCGGTGGGGAATGGGTGACATAGCATGGAAAGGTGGGTTCCTTTGATATCGAATCGACGGAGTTATAAAGTGGGAAAATGGAATGTGGCTAGGATTGTTGCGAAGTGCCGATCCGTAAGGCTAGGAAAGGGTCACAAGGTTTTTGTGGTAACGTATGCCTTATGTGGTTAATAATATATATATATATATATATATATATATATATATATATATATATATATATATATATATATATATATCAAGTGGCCTAAAGTGGGGGGTGAAGCTGCAAATAAAGTGATACATGGTAAGTTTAAACGACAAAATATGATATAGTTGTTAGTGGGTGGAGGAGCTCCTTTTTTAACTATAATAATCGAATTTTAATAGTTAAAAAGGGGGTTTTGAAAGAAATGAAGTGTGGGGATTTTAGAGTTTGAAAAGTGAAGGGTAAAAGAGGGTAAATGAAATGAATGAGGGTAGAAATGAAGCTTTCTCACCATTACACCTTATCAGTAACAATGTTCTCTTTCCACTGAACTGAAAAGGCAGATTGATTCCTTTGAAGCCCTTGATAGTCATGATTTCTCTTCCTTTTCTAGAAATAAATGTCAGCCATGGAACATTATCTTCAATATACAAGATCTGAGAATAATAATCAATCACCTTGTGATATTATAGATTATAGGATACTAACAAAAGGAAATATAGTGCTAGAAGAAACGGTTGATAAAGGTAAGTTTACTATCATGAGGATGAAGAAGAAGTTGAAGGAGGCCATAGATGAAATTGCTAAGCTTAAGCGGAGTGATGAAATAAATCAGCAAATAAGAGAATCAAAGGATCAACTGGATAAAAAACAGGTGATCATATCTTATTTGTAGAAAGAAAATATGTGAATCAGAACTATAGTGCCACAAGAAACAATAACATCTGATGTTAAAAGAAAGGGGAAAATGGTGATTGACCTTGAGTAGATGAAAGGGCCCATTCAATATACAAGGAGACCTAAAACTAGGTTTATTTATATGGTAAAAGTGGAGGAGAAGGAGATTATGCATCTTGTGATTGAAAATGAACAAAAGAGATATGAAGAGCTACTGGAGGAGCTAGAAGGTGTGTAACATCAGGTTCATTTGATTAAAGAAAATAACCATAAGGACAATACAATATTGTTTTTAGAGGTGGATGATTCTTTAATTACCCTTTCAAAAGAAAAACAAAAATTGAAATGGACTTTTCCTTTGCATAGGCAGGTGAAGAGTTTGTATGTGCAAAACCTGGTTTTAAAGAGGAGGCTTAGGTTTATGAAGTACAAGTTTGATGAAGCCAAGGAAACCAGGAAAAATGAGAAGAGAAACAACCTATACTTGTTGGTGGAAGCAGTTGAGGAGGAGAGAACCTAGAAAAAGGAAATTTGATAGTGCTACCCATAGGTGTTGCACACAGAATGAGTAGCAGAACTAGTATTTCTTCAAGGTCACATTTAGGGAAAAGTTTTGATATCTACAACACATATATGTTTTCATTATAGTTTAAAAGAAATCTAAAAAGGTATTTTTATCATATTTCATCCATTTATGAAGTGAAAGGAATGGCAGGACATGTGCTGCGCTCAAACACAATCAATGTTTTGGACCAAATTTTGACCCCAGTGTGGGAAATCAAGTCTTTGACCATGTAATTATTTATGTTTAATCATTGTAAAAATATTCATCCATGTTGTCTTGAACAAATTCGATGTATTAGGAGTATAGTTAAGTTTTAGATGAAAGTCAAAGATGTTGTCCTATTTTAAAGATTAATGGCTTTTCTTGCATATTTTCATGAAATAAATTCCATCCAAATGGGGAATAGGTTGGTTTTGACCTCCTTCGAGTTGGGAACAATATTTTGTATATAGTTTATTATTTTGAATGAAGCAAGGGTTGATTGTGAAGTAAATGAATACTTTTTTTTTTATTGTAAGATTTGGAGTTCAAACTAAAGTAATTAATTTATCAATACAGACGCAACTTAGTTTTGGGATTCTTGTGTCACACAAATCATGATGTTTCACTCTTTGTAAATCCATTTTTCTTTCAATTTTCACATGGATGCTCCTTAAATTGTTTACAAGAAGATGATGAATATAATTTACTTGTGGTACTCTGCCCTGGTTTGTTAAGAAATCTTAATGTTTTCTTTCTTACATTTAAGTGTAGAATTCATATGTGTATGCTCTATATTTAAATTGATCTTAAATCCAATTCATCTTATCTACACCACAATAGCTCTATAAGACCGAGGAGTTTTCCTAACTCACCATGTTTCAAACTTTCTTGGTCTATGTATGATTGATTATTAAAACTCTTATGACTCCATGCCCAATGGACACTTCCTTCATTTTGCAACCACAATTTTAAAACTAATTTCTTGATCTTCATACCTAGCCTAAAACCTTATAGTGTGATTGATTGAAATCCATAAAGAAAGGTTCCTCCTCTCTCAAATTAGAAAAGTTAATTTCTAATCCTACAAGTGTTTCTTCTCTAAAATTGGAAAAACTAGTTTCTAATCCTGCAAGTGGTTTGTGGTTAACTCTACAATTTTCTTTTTCAACCTAGAAAAACTACATAATGCTAATAATATTGATTCTAACCTATCTAAACTGACACCCAATCTTCAGGTGCGGTATGCAAATATTTGGATACATCCATTTGGGATAAATAACATATTTTAATAGTAATACAAAATATGAAGCAGGGCCCTCGACCAATAAAATTGAGACTGAAATATTTTTGTCAATTAAACAATGTCAAAGTGAGAGGTAAGGTGGCCACAAACATTTTTGAGAAAAGATTCTGACTTGTCCATACATTGGACAAATTATGTGGCTACACCTTTTAAGATCTAATTTCCCGGAATATATGAGGTAGTCGTGCATGTACATACTTTAGAACACGGTGTATGTGGAGATAAGAGCACTCAGCAGGACAATTGAACTTTGAACTCTCATTTGCCTGTCGTGAGATATGGCCACGATTGTTTTCAAATGAATTTGATTCCTGACCACTTTAGACTTCAGTGGCCACTTATTAACTTCAATAAGAATCAAAAAAGAGTTTTATTTTTAATATATCCTTTGAGGGAAGCTCGGATTATTGATAGGTCATGGATTGTTATGTCATGCATTTTCGGATGATAAAACACTATAACGTTAATGCTAAAGGATCCAGGCATAAGATCTCGAGTTTCATGTCATGCGTGATTCGTCCTATGTGAGAGCAATGGAAATCATTTGTATGGCTTATGAATGAATTTATTTATCATTATTATGCATATAGCAGGAGTGGAAGATAATTTTCGAAAATCGAATTATCTATCGTTGAACCCTAAAACTATTAATATCTATTAATGCGCATGAAAATATATGTAAAGTATTTTGGTTACTTTCAGGGTTGTAAGTATTATTTTTCACGGTACGAACGTTATTCAGATTCACTTTAAATATTATCATCTGGCAACTTTGAGATCTGGATTTATTGTGCTCTCCTACGTTCGAGATCCACTTGTTTTTGCTAGTTGTTGACAATATATTTATTTGAATACGACATTCTCCACTTGTATAAGAGGCTACGCATTTTTCGATTAAAGTCAAAGGATCCTTTATTTATTAGTGAACTCCATTTACTTTGGTATCTATTGTTTTATGTATCAATTGCTATATGCAATCATGAAGAGCAGCAACAGCATAGAAGAGAATATATAACTCAGCATACCTGATAAAGGATGGGTCCGAGATCGGTATTTTCGATTTGTTACGTCACATCATCAATCAAGATCACGAATAAAATAAGGCATCCTAAAAAGGGGTGTTTCTAAAATTCCTATTTCAATTGGACAGTCAACTCAAAAAGGAGAACTTGAGAGCTAAAGCATTTCCACTTTCAATTTAACATAACCCTGATTGGTGAAAAAGATTTGATGTCGTTTTTAGTATTCCTTCGTCTTTTTATTGGAGAGCATGAAATGTTATTACTCATGTAAACGTTAAGACCCAGCCAAGACTTTAAAGCCATATATCAATAGGTGTTATTCTTTTCAGGGTTTATTAGTTTTACTAAGTTAATCTCATTAAGTCCTTTTGTAACCACCTAAACTAATTTAGAAGAGTGCTTAGTCAAGGTTATGTTGCCTGAGTAATAAAAAATAAAATTTTCACTCAAATTGATTTTCATTTGGCAAGACTTTTAAGTTTCGTCTTTGAATAAAAATAGTGTTTTAATCTCTTTCATACTTTTGAATTGATAAGTTGAGGAGGTGGTGTAGAGTTTCATTTGTAACGATACAAAATAGTGTTTTAATCTCTCTCGTACTTTTGAATTGGTAAGTTGATTGGGAGATGTAGAGGTTCATTTGCTTACGGCATAAGGATACAAAAGGAGTTAGCTGTAGTGCCTGAACCAAAGAACCATGTTCGATCAAACATTTTATTCGTATTCAAATTAATAATAGAGAAATAAGTTCGTTCATGCTCCAATTCATCATTTTCTATTGTGTTTTCTTTACACAATTATATTGGATTGGTCGAATTTACTTGCTTGATTCTAAGCGACTAGAGTAGTTACGGTTTATCGTTTAGGCCACTTTCACTTTTTTTTTCTTATGTTTTTGTGTGGGGATTGAGAGGAATGAGCTCTAGAGGAAAATATACTTTAGAAATTGTATTTTCTAAGTATAACTATTGAGTATCCAAGTACGTCTATATAATTAATTCACTAATTATGATGATATTTGTATGTATTACATTCTAATTCACTAATTATGATGATATTTGTATGTATGCCATTCTAGACCAAAGAATACTTTTAATTAATGACTCTAATGGCTATAAAATTATATGAATGGCGAGTTTATGCTTTTTCTTCTATATTTCAATAAAATTTGAGACTGTTCCACTATTATACTTGCATTCATATGTTTATTTCCTTAGTGAAAACCAAGTATGTGTACTAAAAGTCCAAATTTTCACCACATTGGGTTAGATTTTTTGTTTGCTTCCAGGTTGTATTAGTTTTAAGTAAATCAAGAAAAATAATTTCTTTTTTCTTGTTTAAGGATTTTTCCATCTGCTACTTTTGAATAATTTTTATTTTTCTTACTTAAGATTTTTTCCATTTGTTACATTTGAATAATTTGCACTCAAAGGAATCCTCAACTGGGTAAGTTCTAGAAGGTCTTGGTCACACATATCTCAAGGTGATCCCTCATCACCCTCCACATGGACTAAGCACATGGAGCGGTGGCATCACCCATGGTCACAATAAATGTCATTACAAAAGGTGGCAAGAACATTATTATGCAACAAGTTTTCAGCATTTTCCATTGGTAAATTTGGTATGTTCTCTGTTTATGATTTTTGTTTGAATAAGGTTCGGTTTGATAAGGTGGAAAGCCTCGGGAAGGAATCCTTTGATCTCTCGGGTATCTTCTGAGTCCCATCATATGTATCTTTGTTATGGCTGGTTCTGCATGTTTGTTGGTTTGCTTGAAGAAGGGATATGTATTGAATTGGTTGGTTTGGAAGGCATATTACTATGAATCGTTTACTACTACTTCATAATTATTTGAAGGGTTTCTTATTTTTTGTACTCCAGTAGTTCTTTCTAATTTTGTTGGCATCCACGGGTATTTGTGGGGTAAGGTCTATGGGTTGCTCTCAGTATCTCTGTATGTGTCAATAACACAATATCTCATTTGAAAAAAATTGGTAGCTTGCCCAGATTTTCAAGGTTTCGACACGGAAATAGTTTTTTTTAATATTTATATCTCGAGTTTTTCAGAGTTTTGTCGGCTTCATGTTTCTTAGGCATGACATTATTTACATGTCAGGCTGCCAGGATATAAAATGATGCAAAGGTGTTTTCTATTATGGCTCTCACATTTGATTACCTTGGCATGTCTGCTAGTTTTGTGCGACCACGAGAAGCATTATGCTCCTAGGTATCTGCTCACCTTTGGTCGACCATGAGGTTTCAAGGTAATTCGTTTTAGTTTTCATTTTTTGTTATGAGGGGAAAGGAAAGATAATTTAGGGTACTCATGGTTGCACGAGGGAGCCCAAAGCGTCCACAGAGTTATGTAACCTCAACACCTCTACACGTAAAAACTGTGGTTATAATTCCACCTCCCGTATTATTGATGAATATGCTTAGCCTATCATGTGGGCGCGTGATCCAGATTTATGTAGGGAAGCAACAGAATACAAAAATAACAATGAACATAGAGATTCATCGGAAATAATGCTAACATTTCATTAATATCAAATAACATAAATATGCTTACAGACAAAATGGAAATAAAATATCTAGGGTGCTTAACGAATCTTTGAGAAGATATGTGGTGGCTACATACCTCTAAACTATGTTACAATGAGGCTCGAGGGCCTATTTAATATTGAGAAACAATGGAAAAACTAAAACGTCCAAAAACCTAACTCTAGGAGATGAAGCATCAAAACTATGGGTCATGTTTAGGTAAATTGGTGTTTGGACATAACTTTGGCATCTGATCTCCATCTGACATGCTCAATAGCTCATTAAAAAGATCTATCTAAGGAGTAAAACTTTCGATGTGAGAAACATATGTCCATGGACCTTTGTTGCTCTCGGTTTTCCCAAAAAAATGTTGTTTACGGCCTCAAAATGTCTCCAGAAGTTCAGGACCCCAAAAACTGTTAAAAATAGTATTTTTTGCTGCAACTTAAAAATTAAACGAACTGATGGTGGGGATTCAAATAGAATAGGTGGGTGGCCACCAATATCCACTTGGATAATTAAGGCCCGAAAATGGCTCCGAGAGTGCAAGACCCGAAAACCTACTAAAATTAGTAAGTGGTGCTGAATGTGAAAAGGTACAAGAATTCATGGTGCAAGTCCAAATGAAATAGGTGGGTGGCCACCGATATCCACCTAGATCATTCCTCCCTCCTTAGGAAGAAATGGTCCCCATTGCATTGAGATCCTCCCTAAGATGAGACAAATTCTGTTGAACTGGGTATTAGATTTGTTGAAGATGTCATGGACCTGTGGGCGGACATGCTGGATGTGTTTAGTGAATTTGGTTTCTTTATTAGCCTTAGACACTACATGCGTAGATTCTGTATGTGTATTCGTAGGAGGTATGAAAACATCAGGCGGCGGTGCATTAGGGGTCAGATCAATGGAGCCCTTGTCTTGACAGTGTAGAGGAACCTCTGTGAGTGAGGAGAAAATGTCCTTGTATTCCTCCATGAATTTTTCCATTTGCTGCAGTAGTGTAGGGGAGCCCCGTTTCAAGGTTGCGGCCACAATATTCTTCTTTCCCTGTGAGCGACTTGTAAGGAAAATAAATTTCCTATTTTGGGAAAAAATCTTACTGTGTTGTTTTGCAGTAGTCAAAGAGATGAGAGGAGGTGATAATAGCTCTGGTATCTTGTACAAGTTATTTCCTAAAGTAATAATAACACCACGAGGCCTAGACTCATACACAACATGTCGCCTCCACAAGTATGGTTAGCCCAATAATACATCAGCTACATCAAGAGGATCAACATCACATAATACCTCATTCGTGAATGGCTTGATGCTATACGGAAGGCAACACTATTGGCGGATGCAGATATCTCTCCCTTGGTGAAGGCACCTGATGGTATATGGTTGTGAGTGTGCTATGGTCAGTAGGCTGAGCCGCTTCATGACCTCTACTAAAATGAGGTCCTTTTATCTTCTATTATCGACAAGAAACTGCAGCGGAGAACCCTTCAGTCACATCTGAAAATGGAAGAGGCACTCCCCCTCCTCTGGATCCTTTGGATCCTCCCTCTGGATCTTGGTGGTGGAAATAATGGCATTGGGATCTGCATCAATGATCTACTTCCATTTTTCATTACATTTGTCTGGTTCTAACTTTGGATCAGAAAATGCATCTGATTCGGGTGCCTTCAGTTTGGCCACCAATGATTGTTTGGCCTGACACTTGTTTGTGCTGTGAGTGGGGCTGTTATGAAATTCACACTACTTCCCTCTGTCCTTCTTTTGATTTGTGGTGTTCTTCCAAGTCACACCGCTTTGGCCTTGCCCCTTGTTCTTCAGGTTGGAGCACCTTTCGAATTCATAAATCTAAAGTCTCGCTTCTTCTGCTAAAATTTTTGCTCGATCTTAGCGGCATAGTGATATGCCGTGCCAAGCGATGTAATGTCGAGGAACTCCATTTCCTCCTAAATGTGTTTGTATAGAAAACAACGGTACTTGAGGACCAAATGTATCTCTTAATCCTTAATATCCAACTTTGTGTATAGGGTATGGAACAGATTTGTTAGTTCATGCACAACTTGATCCCTTTGTTGTCGTAGCATGGTCCATTGGATGTATTTGTCCTCATAACTCCCCATAGGGTAATATTGTTCCTTGATGCCATCTCGAAACAAATTCCAAGTGGGTGTGGTCGAGAACAGAGAGGGTTCCCCTTCGTCCTCTTGCTCACAGTAGGTTTCCCACCAATATTTGACATGGGGGGTGGCTTTGAGGAGTGCAAAAATAATATTTTCTTGAACAGAGAAATCATGGAGCAAGAAATTCCCTTCCAGCAAATTTACCAATCTATCTACAATGTCTACATCTATTTTTCCTTCAAATATAGGAATCTCAAATTTTACTTGTACCTTGAAGGGAGTGGCACCTCTATAGTGGCTATTAGATGTAGATGCACCATAGGTGGGCAGTCGTTGAAGGATCTGAGCAAAGTTATCCATCATTGTGTTCCTTTGTTTCTCGAGTGCCTCCTAGAGCAATATTTTGATAGGATATCATGCTCCCTCATCTTTCTTTTCTTCCACCATGGGAGGTCGTTGGGGTTTGTGAAGCTCATATTGCAAGGGTTCAACTAGATCGAGCCCTAATTTCTTATACCCTGATCGCGTTGGGGACATGCAAAGAAAATCAAAGAAAGAGTAGATCGCTCTGATACAACTGATCCAGATTTATGCAGTTCTGCAATAGAATATATAAATAACCGTGAACATAGCGATGTAGCAAAAATAATGCTTCATTTCATTAATATCAAATAACAAAAATATGCTTACAGACATAATGCAAACAAAATAGCTAGGGTGCTGGTAGCGACTCTCTGAGAAGAGATGTGGTGGCTATAAACCTCTGAACTATGTTACAATGAGGCTCGAGGGCCTATTTATTACTAAGAAACAATGAAAAAACTAAAACGTCCAAAAACCTAACTCTAGGAGATGAAGCGCCAAAACTATGGGTCTCGTTTGGGTAAATTGGTGTTTCAGCTTCTTGGGGATGTAACTTTGGCATCTGATCTCTGTTTGATGCGCTCAATAGTTCATTAGAAAGATCTATCTGAGGAGTAAAACTTTTTATGTGAGAAAAATATGCCCATGGAACTATGTTGCTCTTGATTTTCCCAAAAAAACATCGTTTAGGGCCTCAAAACAGCTCCGGAATTTCAGGACCCCAAAATCTGTTAAAAATAGTAAGTTGTGCTGCAACTTAAAAACTAAATGAACTGATGGTGGGGGTTCAAATAGAATAGGTGGGTGGCCACCAATATCAACATGGATCATTAAGGCCCCAAAACGGCTCCAGGAGTGCAGGACCCAAAAAATACTAAAAATAGTAAGTGGTGATGAATGTGAAAAGCTACAAGAATTGATGGTGCGGGTCCAAATGGAATAGATGGGTGGCCACTGATATCCACTTGGATCATTCCTCCCTCCTTATGAATCAATGGTCCCCATTGCATTGAGATCCTCCTTGAGATGAGACAAATTCTGTTGAACTGGGTATTAGATTTGTTGAAGATGCCATGGACCTGTGGGCAGACATGTTGGATGCGTTTAGTAAATTTGGTTTCTTTATTAGCCTCAGACAATACATGTGTGGATTCTGTACGTGTATTTGCAAGAGTTATGGAAACATCAGGCGACGGTGCATTGGAGGTCAGATCAATGGAGTGCTTGTGTTGATAGTGTAGAGGAACCTCTATGAGTGAGGAGAAAATGTCCTCATATTCCTCCATGATTTTTTCCATCTATTACAGTAGTATAGGGGAACCCTGTTTTGAGGTTGTGGCAACAATATTATTCTTTCCCTATGAGTGAGTTGTAAGGAAATAAATTTCTTGGTTTGGGAAACAATCTTACTGCATTGTTTTGCAGTAGTCAAAGAGATGACGGGAGGCGATACTACCTCTGGCATCCTGTACAAGTTATTTCCTAAAGTAATAATAACAACACACGGCCTAGACTCATACACAGCATATCACCTCCACAAGTATGTTGGCCCAATAATACATCAGCTACATCGAGAGGATCAACATCACATAATACCTCATCCATAAATGACTTGATGTTGTACGGAAGGCGGCACTATATGCGGATGTGGATATCTCTCCCTGGGTGAAGGCACCCGATGGTGTATGGCTGCAGGTGTGCTATGGTTGGTAGGCCGAGCTGCTTCATAACCTCTTCTGAAATGAGGTTCTTTTGGCTTCTGCTATCGACAAGAAATTGTAGCGGAGAACCCTTCACCCACATCTGTAAATGGAAGAGGAGCTCCCCCTCCTCTAGATCCTCCCTCTAGATCTTGGTGGTGGAAACAATGGCACTGGGATCTGAATCAATGATCTACTTTCCTTTTTCATTGCATTTGTTAGGTTGTGACTCTAGATGAGAAAATGCATCTAATTCGGGTGCCTTCACTTCGGCCATCAATGACTATTTGGCCCGACACTCGTTTTTGCTGTGACTGGGGTTGTTATGAAATTCACACCACTTCCCTGTGTCCTTATTTTGATTTGTGGTGTTGTTCTAAGTCACACCGCTTTGGCCTTGCCCCTTGTTCTTCAGTTTAGGGGCACCTTTCGGATTCAAAAATCTAAATCTTTCTTCTTCTGCTTAAATTTCTGCTTGATCTTAGTGGCATAGCGATATGCCGTGCCAAGTGATGTAATGTTGAGGAACTCCATTTACTCCTAAATGTTTTTGTGAAGAAAACAATGGTACTTGGGCACCAAATGTCTCTCTAAATCCTTAATACCCAACTTTGTGTGTAGGGTATGGAACAGATTCGTCAGTTCGTGCACAACTTGATCCTTTTGTTGCCGTAGCATGGTCCATTGGATGTATTTGTCCTCATAGCTCCCCACAGGGTACTATTGTTCCTTCATGCCATCTCGAAATGAATTCCAAGTGGGTGTGGCCAAGAACAAAGAGGGTTCCCCTTCATCCTATTGCTCATAGTAGGTTTCCCAACAGTCTTTTACATGGGGGTGGCTTTGAGGAGTGAGAAAATAATCTTTCCTCGATCAGAGAAATCATGGAACGAGAAATACCCTACCAGCAAATTTAATCATCTATATATGGCGTCTACATCTCTTTTTCCTTCAAATATAGGAATGTAAAAGTTTACCTTTACCTTGAAGGGAGTGGCACCTCTAGAGTGGCTATTGGATGCAGATGTGCCATAGGTGGGTAGTCGTTGAAGCATCTGAGCAAAGTTATCCATCATCACGTTCCTTTGTTTCTTGTGGGCCTCCTTCAGCAGTATTTTGATAGGATCTCCTGCTCCCTTGTCTTCCTTTTCTTCCGCCATGGGAGGTCGTCGAGGTTTTCGAGGCTCATCTTGCAATGGTTCAACCAGATCGAGCCCTAATTTCTTATGCCCTGACCGCTTTGGGGAAATGCAAAGAAAAAGAAAGAAAAAGTAGACCGCTCTGATACCACTGATTCAGATTTATGCAGGAACACAATAGAATACAGAAATAACCATGAACATAGCAATTTAGCAAAAATAATTCTTCATTTCATTAATATCAAATAACAAAAATATGCTTATAGACATAATGGAAATAAAATAGCTAAGGTGCTGGTGGCGAATCTCTGAGAAGAGATGTGGCGACTATATACCTCTGAACTGTGTTACAATGAGGCTCGAGGGCCTATTTATTATTGAGAAACAATGGAAAAACTAAAACATCCAAAAACCTAACTCTAGGAGATGAAGTGCCAAAACTGTGGGTTTCGTTTGGGTAAATTGGTGTTTCAACTTCTCGAGGACGTAACTTTGGCATCCGGTCTCCGTTTGAAGCGCTCAATAGCTATTTAGAAAGATTTTTCCAAGGAGTACAAATTTTGATGTGAGAAACATATGTTCATGGACTCTTGTTGCTCTTATTTTTCCCAAAACATTGTCTCGCTTAGTGCCTCAAAATGGCTCTAGAAGTTCAGGACCCCAAAAACTGTTAAAAATAGTAAGTTTTGCTGCAACTTAAAAGCTAAACGAACTAATGGTGGGGATTCAAATAGAATAGGTGGGTGGCCACCAATATCCACTTGGATAATTAAGGCCCCTAAATGGCTCCGAGAGTGCAAGACCCGAAAACCTGCTAAAAATAGTAAGTGGTGCTGAATGTGAAAAGCTACGAGAATTGATGGTGCGGGTCCAAATGGAATAGGTGCGTGGCCACCGATATCCACCTGGATCATTCCACCCTCCTTAGGAAGCAATGGTCCCCATTGCGTTGATATCCTCCCTGAGATGAGGCAAATTCTATTGAACTGGGTATTAGATTTGTTGAAGATGTCATGGACCTGTGGGCAGACATGATGGATGCATTTAGTAAATTTGGTTTCTTTATTAGCCTTAGATAGTAAATGTGCAGATTTTGTATGTGTATTTTTAGGAGGTATGGCAACATCAAGCGGCGATGCATTGGGGGTCAGATCAATGGAGTGCTTGTCTTGACAGTGTAGAGGAACCTCTGTGAGTGAGGAGAAAATGTCCTCGTAATCCTCCATGAATTTTTCCATCTGCTGCAGCAGTGTAGGGGAGCCCTGTTTCAAGGTTGTGGCCACAATATTCTTCTTTCCCTATGAGAGAGTTGTAAGGAAAATAAATTTCCTTGTTTGGGAAAAAAATCTTACTGCGTTGTTTTGTAGTAGTTAAAGAGATGACAAGAGGCGATACTACCTCTGGTATCCTGTATAAGTTATTTCCAAAAGTAATAATAACAACACCAGGCCTAGACTCATACACAGCATGTCGCCTCCACAAGTATGTTGGCCCAATAATACATCAGCTACATAAATAGGATCAACATCACATAATACCTCATACGTGAATAGCTTGATGTTGTATGGAAGGCAACACTGTTGGCAGATGTTAATATCTCTCCCTGGGTGAAGGCACCCGATGGTATATGGCTACAGGTGTGCTATGGTTGGTAGGTCGAGCCGCTTCATGACCTATGCTGAAATGAGGTTCTTTTGGCTTCTGCTATTGAGAAGAAATTGCAACAGAGAACCCTTCACCCACATCTGAAAATGGAAGAGGCACTCCCCCTCCTCTGGATCCTCCCTCTGGATCTTGGCGGTGGCAACAATGGCACTGGGATCCACATCAATGATCTGCCTCCATTTTTCATTGTGTTTTTCCAGTTCTAATTCCAGATTAGAAAATGCATCTGATTCGGGTGACTTCAGTTCGGCCACCAACAACTGTTTGGCCCGACACTTGTTTGTGTTGTGAGTGGGGCTGTTATAAAATTCACACAACTTCCCTGTGTCCTTATTTTGATTTGTGGTGTTGTTCTGAGTCACACCGCTTTGGCCTTGCCCCTTTTTCTTCAGTTTAGGGGCACCTTTCAGATTTGAAAATCTAAAGTCTCACTTCTTCTGCTTAAATTTTTGCTCGATCTTAGTAGCATAGCGATATGCCGTGCCAAGAGATGTAATGTCGAGGAACTCCATTTCCTCATGAATGTGTTTTTGTAGAAAACAATGGAACTTGAGCATCAAATGTCTCTCTAAATCCTTAATACCCAACATTGTGTGTAGGTTATGGAACAGATTCGTCAGGTCGTATACATCTTGATCCCTTTGTTTCCATAGCGTGGTCCATTGGATGTATTTGTGCTGATAGCTCCCCATGGGGTAATATTGTTCGTTTATGCCATCTCTAAACAAATTCCAAGTGGGTGTGGCCAAAAACAGACAGGGTTCCCCTTCGTCCTCTTGCTCACAGTAGGTTTCGCACCAGTCTTTGACATGGGGGGTGGCTTTGAGGAGTGCAAAAATAATATTTTCTTGGTCAGAGAAATCATGGACTGAGAAATACCCTTCCAGCAAATTTAACCATCTATCTATGGCATTTGCATCTATTTTTCCTTCAAATATAGGAATGCCAAAGTATATCTGTACCATGAAGGGAGTGGAACCTCCAAAGTGGCTATTGGATGCAGATGCACCATAGGTGGGAAGTCATTGAAGGATCTGAGTAAAGTTATCCATCATCGCATTCCTTTGTTTCTCGAGGGCCTCCTCGAGTAGTATTTTGATAGGATCTCCTACTCCCTTGTCTTTCTTTTCTTCTGCCATGGGAGGTCGTCAGGGTTTGCGAGGCTGATCTTGCAAGGTTTCAACCAGATTGAGCCCTAATTGCTTATACCCTGACCGCATTGGGGACATGCAAAGAAAAAGAAAGAAAGAGTAGAATGCTCTGATACCACTGAACTAGATTTATGCAGGAACACAACAGAATACATAAATAGCCATGAATATAGAGATGTAGTGGAAATAATTCTTCATTTCATTAATATCAAATAACAAAAATATGCTTACAGACAGAATGGAAATAAAATAGGTAGGGTGCTGGTAGTGAATATCTAAGAAGGGATGTTGCGGCTATAGACCTATGAATTGTGTTACAATGAGGCTCAAGGGCCTATTTATTATTGAAAAATAATGGAAAAACTAAAACATCCAAAAACCTAACTCTAGGAGAGGAAGTGCTAAAACTGTGGGTCCCGTTTGGGTAAATTGGTGTTTCAATTTCCCGAGGATGTAACTTTGGCATCTGATCTCCATTTGACGTGCTAAATATCTCATTATAAAGATATATTCGAGGAGTAAAACTTTCGACATGAGCCTATGTTACTCCCTGTTTTCCAAAAAAACGTTGTTTAGGGCCTCAAAACGACTCCGAATGTTCAGGACCTGAAAAACTGCTAAAAATAGTAAGTTGTGCTGTAACATAAAAACTAAATGAAATGATGGTGGGGGTTCAAATGGAATAGGTGGGTGGCCACCAATATCTACCTGGATCATTAAGGCCCCGAAATAGCTCCAGGAGTGCAGGACCCGAAAAACTGGTAAAAATAGTAAGTGGTGCTGAATGTGAAAAGCTGCAAGAATTGATGGTGCGAGTCAAAATGGAATAGGTGGGTAGCCATTGATATCCACCTAGATCAGTGCGGCCTCGATCCACCATCTCATACCACAATGGGGAGAGAAGTTGAGCCGGAAAGTTGGCTTACTAGACATCTATTTGGATGAGTGGTATACTGTGGCACCTGATTCTAGGCACTCTCGAGGAATAACCTCCCAGTATAAACAAACTCTTCACTTGTATTAGTTGATGAATAAACTCTTGGTTAGAACCTTGGACCACATCCCTGCACATGCGACCTCCTCCTCTCAGACATTCCCCGACTAAAATCAGGACTTTCAGCAAATTAAATTTCAACTACAGAAGCAGAATGCCAGGCTTAGCTACAATAAACAACATATCCCATGCATTCCAAAAAATAAACTTCTCAGGTCTAGTGCAAAGGATTCGGCTCCTATTTAATGATTTGATGATGAGTAGTCTCATGTATTGCCTATCATTTTTACTTTATTTCTTGAAGGAGTTTCAATATTTTCACTACTTTCATTATGTTTATATATATTTATATGTTAGGTAGTACAAGGATAATGAGACATTTTTTACCATGGATGGACATACTTATTAATTTTTATTTCTAAATGGATTATCATGTAGTGAGGTGGCCAAGTGACTCAATTTACCTCTAGGCAGGTTGAGGCCACCTACACAACTAGACTCTAGATGTAACCTACTTTTTCACAGAAAGTGAATAGAAAGTTCCCACCAAGCTTACAAAAAAAGAATTGTATTGAAAGGAAAAATAAATGGTTTCCTTTTTATTCTTTTGTCACTCTACTTGTTGTCGACTAAAAGAAATCTCTTGAAGGAAACCTATACATGGAAGTGTACACTAAATTTGGGTTTGACAATGGGTGCATATTAAAAAATAGTAAAGTATTTTCCCTCATTTTTTATAATCCTAAAATTATAATAGGGGACCCTAAAATACAGTGAATGTCTCAATAGGGTGCAATAAATATATATGGAGTAAAAAATATTTTGAAACTAATAATAAAGATATCATGCAACTTCTAGCTTAAAGATATAAAAAAGACTCCAAAAATAGCACCAAAAGTCAAATAATGTAATTATAAGGTGAACAAGGTAAGGTTTTGAATAAGTTTATGTTGAAGCCTCGAAAATCACCACTTCAAACATTGGGGGAAAACCACCCGATCGGGACCTTAGGATAGCTCCTTTTCCATTTGGTGTGGTGGCTCTGACTGGATTGATAGGGCCAGTTTCCTAATAACTTAAATGGGTTGGTGATGGAATGATTGGATGAGTGGAAAATGGGACTAAAATGACTTAAATAATCTATCTAATTTAATCTATAACTTACAAGTTATTCTAAAACTAACCCAGGTGTCAAATATGAATACAACTTTAATATTGTTTCAATTAAATTAATAACCATGAAAATGTATTATAATTTAACTAAAATTTGCAGCATCAAGTAATGATAACTCTATTTAAGAAATTAAACAAAGTTATAATAACATATTGTACTCATCATTTTATATATCATTTGTATATACTGCGAAAGATAAAATATTTCTATACACTCAGAAATGATATGCATAAAGAAATATTTATATAGAAAATACATATAAATGATAGCAAATTCAAATAGAATATCTCATAGCATAAGAAAAATAACAACAAATCGATAGAAATAACAAATTCATCTTGATGCTTTTCCAGATGCAATTCAATATCCAGATCTAGTGCTTCAATGTAAAACAAACTCTAAGGTACATAAATGCAATTCTCAGAGGTAATTCGCCATAAACCACTAGATGTGATCCTTTAAAAAAATATAAGAGTCAATGGAGTACAAAAATGTAACATCCAAATCAAAATATTACAAATTTAGGACCCCTTTCTAAATGCATGAAAGGGGTTTAAATAGGAATTTAAAATAAAACAAAATAAATAAAACTACTGCTACAATCTATTTCATTGGAAATCTGTAAACAAAATTGCGATATTGAAGTAAAACCGATTCATTGATTATCTCTTGCATTCCATGTGCCGAGATGGCAAATTTTGAGCATATCTTTAACTTCTGTTGGATGACTTAGCCTTGTATGTAACTGACCAGTGTACATGGCATCAGAAAACTCTGGAATGATACAATGAATGGCATTGGAAAGGCATTTAATTGCAATTTTCTAACTATGTGGTTTGATTATATATGTCCACATGATATCCCATGAAATTCCTTGAATTTTGCTGATTTGTTGATCTTTGTTGGCTAATTCTTGTTTCCACTTGGTATCAACCTCCTTTACCCTTGGTAATTTACCTGGGATACAATCAAAAATCAAATTGGTGGCATATAAGCTATCATTAACCAGAAGTGTAATATTATTCATCATATTCTCGGCTCTTGATGTAGCTCTTTCTCCTTTCATCAACTGTTGTTCCCATTCTACAAATAAAATTTCTTTGTGTCTTTCCTCAATTCTGGGAAGATTAGCTTTTCTTCCTTGCTCTGTATCTTTCCATGAAAGGAATTCAGAAATTTTCTCATCAGCATCATCAAATTCTTTCCTGAGAGTGACTGCTTCATCTATTAAATATGATGTTCTCTTACACAAGGGCTCAGTTGTGCCAGTTTTAGTCAAAATTCATTCAACTATTGAGATAACAGTTTATTCGTTTCAAGAGCTTCAGTTTTAAATTGATATAATTTAGGGTAATCCCTAAATTTGTACAATGTTAATTGGAATATTTTCTCTCGTTCAATCTTTGCATTTTTCTCATTTTGTAGTAGATTTTGTAACTTTGCCACTTCTTGACTTAACTTCTACTGCATGTTCATGGCTTGTTCATCAATTTTCTTCTTTTTAATACCAAGTTTCTCTTCCAACTGTTTAGATCTGAGCTCCTCATTTTTCAATTGTTGTTCCAATTGAACAATCTTTTGTCGATTCTATGTGGCCTGTTTCTCCAGCATAGCTATTTGTAAGTATTTTTGTTTCATCAATTGGGAGAGTTCAGAAGCTTTGTCTATAGTTGCAGCACTATAGGCACCTGCATATTGAGATAATTTGGTGAGATCCTCTAATGGATTCACCTTAGCATTTTTCCAAACAATGTTCATAGATTCTACTTGTGATGTTGAAAGTGAATCTTGGTTAGTTCTTCTCCTTTTCCTCTGCTTTCTGACAAAAACCCTATGCTTGGGACTGTAAAATATGTCTAGCGGAGCGATTTCTTCTATTTTTGACATAATCTCTCCTGTAGGATGTTCAGGAATAACTTCCATATCTTGATCTCCTAGAGTTTCAACTTGGGGATTATTTTGTGATCCTATTTGTTGATCAAATTGCTCATATTGGCTCAGCAAATGGGAAGAAACTATAAGTTCAGCAGATTCTACTACTTTCTTAGTAGTCTTTTCTCTTCCAAGTTGATAAAATGGATTATTGCTTATATCTCCTTTTTTTGTTTGTACAGTAGCCTCACTTCCTGTGTTCTCTTTCTCAGTATGCACATTGGTCTCAGTACCTTTGCTTTCCTTTTTTTTCTGAGCTATATATTGTTTATCAATATGTACATTGAGTTTACCATCAGTATTCTCCTTTTGCACATCGGGTTTACTACTTGTGCTTACCTCTTCAGTTTGTACATTGATCCTGTTGGTGGATGCTTCTTTAGCTGCTTTGCTAGATGCATCCTTTTTTTCCTTTTGTTGTGTTTCAGACTCTTGCAAAGAAATTCTTAATTGATCAAGAAGAGCTTTAGCAGTCTCTGGCTTCTAAATAACATGAATTTTTTCATATCCTTAGTCTGAAATTTGGATTTATCCAAGTCATAAAATTGGGGAAATTTATCAATAGAAACAAATACATCATCAAACTCATCAGGTTCATGTTCGAACCGAGCAATTGAAACTGAAGTAGTAAAATCAAATGCTAATTTTCTTGGATCGTACTTCCTACATGGGACTATAGAGAGCTTAAGATATCTTATCTTGATGACCTCCTGCTCAGCATGAGTGAAGTTATTAACTGTATAATGGCCACAATGAAATGGAAAAGTAGGCCACATCAATTTCTTATTATTCTTGAGAGACCTTGACATGCCTTATACTGTTAACTGGTAGGAGATTTCTTGTGCTAACAGTTTATCTGGGATATACAGAGGTAAAATATGGGGCCCCACTATCCTCCCAAATGCTCTGACATACGTAAATTTCTCTTCTCCAAACCAGTCACCAATCTGGGATATATCAGTCTTGGATTTTTCAGAGAGCCGGGGACGGAATTTGTTAAAAATGGTTTGATATATAGGGATGAGGAAACCATGAGAAATTCTATAAACATGGTTTTTAACATTCCCCTTCCATAAAAACTTATGGTAAACATGAATAGGAACAGGATATTTGGGGGTCCATTTCCAGCCAAGAATAGGAAATTCAGAGTTAAAACATAGGGCATCTAAAATGTAGGCACAAAAGTAAAATGGGGTTGTATTTCCAGTGGTTTTATCCTTTCTATACTCTAGGATTTTATTGGCTATCTTATCTGAAAGGATAACTGCCCAGTCCATGATTTCAAAGTTCACATTCGAATGGATTAAGGGTACAATTTGAATTGAGAATCTAGTTGAATTATCATTTCCAAAAAGCCTACACATCATTGCGGCAGCATAACAATATGGAGGTGAAAGGGACTCCGCAGAGTACATACCTGATGATTCAGTTTTATGTTTCTGTGGAGCTTTCCTCCATTCTCTGATTGGTTCAGACTGAGTCTCATTACTGGCAACAAAATATTTGATGAAAGCTTTGTTGTAGACCTTTTGCGAGTCTGGAAGATGGTACATTGCCTTTATTTCCTCTATTTTGAAAGACCCAAACATTGTTCCTGCAGTTGAAATAAATTTTCTGTTCTGGATGGTGACATTATCTATCACCCACCAGATTATATCATAGTAAGGGAAAATGTTTTCTCGAGCTGCAATTCTGTGGAGGAATGAATTTGCAAGGGATTTAAGAGGAGTCTCAGAATTAGAATCTGAGTCATCTTCATCAGGGACTGTTGCATTTACTTTGGTAACCTTGGGATTTTCTCTTTCAATCAGATTATATACGTCTTCCCAAGTCATTTTTCCAAGTCCCTGGCATGAAGTATATGTTACTAGCTTGAGTTTGGCTGGTTTTTCTTTTGGCATCATGGGAATAGCAATGAAATTCAAAGTGGCAACATCCTTTGCTTTCTTGGAGCTTTTAGAAATTTTATCGCCTGGTAATGTCTCTCTTGCTCGGCGAACGAAAGGATTGGGAGTTATGTGGTTCTGCAAAGGAGAAAATATTTCAGACGTGGTAAAAGTAGAATAAGGAGAACAACTATATGAAAGATCTATTCATTGATTTTTATTTATTAACTCAATTTTAAAACTTAAATGCCGTCTAGAGAGTCACACTCACGCATTTGAAACAAAATCAATTACCATCATTCATTTTATTTTCTATTAATAATAAGCATACAATCGGAGATTGGTGGTTTTGAAATGAGAGCATAAAACTTTCCTTTTGAATCTTGCGATTGCAATGAATAAATACTATATGCGCAATATAAATTATAAATATTAAGCATTAATCGCATCGAGGATTTTCAAATGGGAAAACAAAAAATATTTCATGATCTCCACCAATTTCCGATTACGATGATGGTATATTGCATCAGGATTTCGTAATATGAATGAATATGATGTTTGTTCTTCCGAAATGCGATTGAAATTAATCACATCGCATCGAAGTTTTGCGATTGACCGGATGAAGAGTTTGCATTTTCATTTTACGATTTGCGATTTGCGATGTGGCCCATTGCATCAAATATTATAAAACAAGCGCATATGAAATTGCTTCTCTAAAATTCAATTGCGATCAATGGCATCGCATCGAAGTTTTATAGAACAAATGTGAAAACTTAAAACTTTTGCGATTTGCGATTGTGATTTGTTCAATCGCATCAGAGTTTTTCAGAACAAATGTAAAACCTAAATATATTTGCAATTTGTGAGTGCAATTACGATATCACATCAGACTTTTGTTCCAATTAAATACTTTTATGTATTTATGTTAATGTGATAAAAGTATTTATATCTCATTAGATTGTAAATTTTTCAATGTTGCATTTGTTTATATACACTTGCTATTAAAGATATGCAATATATGCCATTTTAACAATGAACCTTTATTGTTTTATTTCAAAATGGTCGGATTTCCTCTAAGTCTTTTATTCCTATCTAAAAAGAAAGGGGACCTATTTATAAATGAAATTTATTCTAAAAATTAGAAATGGGGAGGGTTGTTGTACTGTACAACATGTTATTGATAAAGAAGTATTCAAAAATATAAAATGAAGTGCACATTAGTAAATATGAAGAATATGAATAAGGTATCCATGTCATTGCACATTTAATTCCTAGTCACTACAATATGCCATATTAAGTGGCACCCCTATAAAAATAGACTTACAAAAATTTAAAAAATTTCTAAGAAAATGTGATTTCAAATGTTAGGAAATGTATATTATGTTAGTTCCCTATATTACTAGTATAGTACCTTATTGCTAGAATTTTAACCCCCTTATTGTTATTGTTGTACCCTTGTAACCCCCATATTGTTATTATTTTTCCCTTACATTATTATTGTTAGGCCGGCTAGGATTATATTGTGACCCCATTGACTCCTATATATAGAAAGGAGGTTTTGTCATTTGATCATGCATGGATTATTAATTTATGTACTTTAAATGATGTTCCCCCCTTGAAGTGGCTTATTTCTAAGGCATTGATATCTTTTCTTCTATTTTTGGAGCTGGTTTTATAGAAATTTGTATGAGAGCTTTGGATTCTAGGGTTTCGCTGCTTCAAAGAGGTCATTGTGGAATTTATGCTATAACTTTGCTTCTATGAAGGTACAGATGCTAAAAATAAAAACCCATTTCGACTAAATCCAAAGGAAATTTGTGTAAAAAATTGAGATCTTACTTGGAAATATTTTCGGAGATATGATCTATGTAAGTAAGGGTTTTTGTAGGCTCCCGAATTTCATATAAAAGAGGCGACCTTGGGAAAATCATCATAACTCTCTCTCTAAGCATCAGATTGGAATTCCATAAAAAGTGGCCAAAATTAAACAAAATTTAGTTTCCTGTGTATCCATTTCAAAGCCAAAGGACAAAAGAGTGAAACGTAGCACGTCGTACAAGTTCAATCTACTGAAATAGTCCATAATTAGGTCATTATGGGAGTTTGAGCATAAATTTGTGTTGAAGAATCCAAATCAGTTCAGACTTGTGGAATTCAATAAAAGATTCATGTGGCTACTACAGGACGACATTTCAGATATTGAGGATCCAAAATCACAAAGATAATTCACTATCAATATCGACCTCCTGAAAAGAAAGAAAAATGTGTGTATTTTTTTTCAAATTGCATAAGCCTTTCTTGAAAAATCAGTTTGAAGTGATTCCAAGGGCATATTGAAGCATAAATATTGATATTTGGTTCTAAAATTCCCCCTAAAAATATTTCGACACCCATTAAGCCCTCAGGAGGCTCTACTATGACTCATGAAGAGGAAGTAGTGCAACATGGTATATCCAAATTACAAGAACAATGGCATCAATTTTCACTCTCACAAAGAGAAACAAAAAATAAAGTGGATGTTTTGAAGAAAGGCATGGAAGCTGAGATGGATGGTTTGAGGAAAGGCATGGAGGCTAATATGGATGGTTTGAAGAAAGGTGTGGAAGCTAATATGGATTGTTTGAATAATGGCTTGGAAGCTAAGATGGATGACATGGAAGCTAACCTGGAAGACATGAAGAATGAACTAAAAGTAGACATGGAATGTTTGAAGCAATGTTTTACAAAGTTGATAGAAGAAATGATTCCTAATGAAAAAATGGTAGTACATAAAACTCATGATGAGAACAAAATAAATGATAATTGCAATTTCATAAACTCTGATGTTGGATGTAAGACCCCCCATATTCCAAAGATGGATATAAGGAAATTTGATGGCAAGGATCTTCTAACATGGATGCTACAGATGGAGCAATACTTTGATCTTCATAATGTGAAAAAAAAATTACGCATTGCAACTTTACATTTAGAACAAAATACATTTGTATGGTATCGATGGCTTTGATCTAGCAAAACAATTGTCACTTGGTCAATTTTTACATAGGAAATGATAGCACATTATGAGGATACAAAGAGCAACACCTTCTTTGGCCAAATGATAAATCTCAAACAAAAGGGTAAAATGATGGAGCACATTGAGGACTTCCAAAAATTGAATATAAGGGTAACTAATATTCCATAGGAAAATAGGATTAATGTCACCATAGGGACTTTAAAGGATAACATCCAACACAAGGTTCACCTTTGGGAACCTGATTCATTGGAGAAGGCATTCAGGTTGGCAAGAAAAAATGAACATAAAATTATGGCAACAAGGAAGCCTACCACTCGCATCTATAAAGATGGAAGTGTTGCTACTCCTAGACTCCAACAACCTATAAGGTTGACACCACAACAATTGGAAGAAAAAAGAGAAAAAGGGATTTGCTATCACTATAGTTGTGATATAACACTAAACGTCATAAGTGTGCTGAGAAGAAATTATTTTACATAGATTGTGAAGAGGAGGAAGAAAATTAACAAGAAACTTCAAAAGAAGAGGATATACACCAAGAACCAACCCTAGAGAATGAAGAAATGAGTCTAACCATATCCTGTAATGCATTGGCAGGAATTACCACTCCTCAAAATCTCAATATAGAAGGACATATGAAGAAGAAAAAGGTAATAGTGTTGATTGATTCGACTAGTACCCATAATTTTATTCATTGTAAGGTAGCCAAGGAATTGAATTTCTTCCTATACCCAACACCAGAATATCAAGTGATGGTTTCAAATGGGGGAACTATAAATTTCTCTACAAAGTGCCATAATATCAAACTAACCATGGGGGAATATGTATTGAATAGTCCAATGATTTCCATAACAATGGGAGGTTATGATGTTGTACTAGGGGTACAATGGTTACAATATTTGGGGACAATAGCTTTTAATTTTCAAGAACTTTTCTGTAAGTTTTTTTGGGAAGGAAAGGAAGTTGAATTACGAGGTGTCACAGGGAAGCCAGGAAAGATAATAAGCACTAATTTCATGACAAATCTTTTTAAGAAAGAACAATGAGGCATAATTGCACAATTATTCTCAGTAGAAGTTTGAACATCAAAATAATTGATTTCTCAAGATCTCAAAAACATCTTAGACAATCATTCCAAGGTGTTTGAAACTCCCAAAGGAATCCAACCTATTCGTGATCATGATCGTGCTACTCATTTGATTCTAGGAAGTGTTCCTCTAAACGTCTGACCTTACATATATCCGTATGTCCAAAAGAGCGAAATTGAACGTATGATTGCAGAAATGTTAGAGGTTGGAATAATTCAACCAAGTCAAAGCTCTTTCTCTTCTCTAGTATTATTAGTGCACATGAAGGATGGATCATGGCGCACGTGTCTGGATTATAAGGATATCAATAAGCTCACTGTTAATAGTAGAGAATCGTACAAGAAAAAACGACATTACTTAATGTCAGGCAGAAATATTTACAAGGCTGAGAAACATTAGAGAATATGGAAAGTATTTAAAAATCTCTAAGGTCTGAGGAAAAATCAAGTTTGAGAAAATCATAAATGATTTTGTGGGAAAAAAACTTTGATAAGAGCACCTTTGTGTGCCTTTTTACCACAAAAAACACACTATAGAACAATGATTTTACACTTGAAGCCACCTAAGGACAACCACCAAAGCCTCCTTAGGACATCAAGGGAGCACACAATGGAATAAATGTGGCACATAATGGAATCATCCTCCCGTTTTGGGTCACCATCCACAATGTACCAAGAGAGGGAAGGAGGATTTGAATTCTCCTATAAAAGGCTAGCAAGAGATGAACAACTGGAGAGAACATTGTTATGCTGGCCAGAATTGCCCCAAGCAATACCAGCATTGTGTGATCCAGAGCAGAGATAGAGGGAAATCAATTTTTGGCCATCCAAAAAATTCAGACCACCATAGTAGAGAGAGGGAGACTTTGTGCCGAGGCAAGCTTGGAAGTAAATACATCCTTGCATTGGGACTTAGAACCCCAGGTTATAGGGGCCCCTTGGCAAGTGGGTTAAAGTTTCATCCTCATTTCCTACCAGCACTCAATAAGAGGGGACGTAAGTGTTGCCATTTAGATTATTGCAGTTGCTAGACTCTATTTAGAGCTTTTTTCTTATTTGTTTTAGTTTTAGTTTAATTTTATGTTTGAATATGCATGCTATTTCTCTATTTAGTATGTTTATGTTCTATCATGTTCCATTGACTTGTTCGACTCCATATCTTTTCTTCCTATGACCAATAACTTAAGAGGGTAAACCACACCCCTTAAGTTGGTGTAATGTTTTACATGCGTCCACCAAAAACACTAACACAAGATTGGCGACTCCATTAACGGCTATTTCCAAGTTTCTGGTTGTTCCTTATTGTAGAGACCTCTGTTTGTGTTGTGGAGTTGGGCTACAATTTCCCCTTTTTCTCCTTCAGTCCCTAGTTCATCCCAAGTAACAGAATGAAGCTGAACAACTCCAAATATTACTTTTGCAGGAATTTATGTGCTTTTCCCTCACACAGACATGCTCAGGGCCTGCGTTCAGAGTTGACCTGCACGCAAACATCACGCCCATTGCAGCCTTTCACAAGAAAAAGACACCATGACAAATTTCTCCCATATTTATATCTTTTCCTACTTGTAAAGTGCCTAGCATCCCATAATAATTCTAGTAGCATTGGTTGAGGTACCCCACAGCTTGCTAAAGCTCACTCTTAGCTACTTTTGGTAGGCTTGGTGCTAGTTTTATTTCAAGTTTATTTTTGCAAAGTTCACACATAGTTTAAGTAGGGGGGAAAATAAACTTGAATTCAGAAAAAAAATTATGCTTTGAAAATTTAGGTACCAACACACCTAGATAATTAGCCAAAGTAAGTGGCCCAAGACCACACATGCTTAGCTAGTTCCTTTTTCTAGTGTAAATGTCATTAGTTTAGTTCAATATTTTTCACTAGGACTTGGGACCGGGATTGAATTATTGATAGAAGAGAAAGTAATCTCTGCTGACTTTGCACCCTTCAGTGATCCTAGGCAAGCATATGAATAGTCTCTATTCACAACTCACCATGTCGCTGTAGTTTATCACATAGATGAACTAGGAAAAATAGAAAGCAGCCCATATCCGCACATGTTTTTCTTTTGAGCAGGGAACAATAGAACATAGTTTAATAAGGGATTTTGAAAATGATCATCATATATCCACACATTCATCCCATGTGTTTGTTCATTGATGACAATATTCGACTAAGACTATTTCAACACACTCTTACAGGAGTAGCAGCAAAATGGTTTGTGGAGAAACCCTCTGCTACACATGGAACATTTAGCGCCCTCATGACTGTGTTCCTAACATATTTTTAGTTTTCCATCCACCATGATTCTGGAATGGAATTACTGACACACTTTAGGCAAACTCCTGCGTCCATATCTTAGACCATATCCATGAATGGTGGTGGCGTAGTAGTTTATGTAAAGCCAAAATCGACAATCTAGTACTATTAAACCTATTCCTGAAAACTCTCACTGCAAATATTTCGAAGGATGTGGTGCAATAAATGACTATATCCAAAAAGGACGCCATTAGCAAGGCCCAACAACTTGAGCTGATTTATACATAGTCAAGATATATTTACAATATCCTACTGAAAACCCTACGCCTGCAAACTTATAAAGAATTGCCAGGCGCGTCGAACTCTATAGACAATTTAATTGGGGGATTGACCCAAATTTACCTAGGTAGTAGCAGTCAAAACCTCGGTTACATGTATTATTCTAGGAAGAACGTACCACAACCTAGTTTTCAAAGTCATCATATGCCTCTGCAAAATTTGACTAGTAGCCCATCGTATAATCACCGTGGAGGACTCTATCCTTCATCTGAGGGGACCCAATAAGCATATAGAAATACTGACAAAAGAGCTCTCCCCCAACACCCAGTTGCAAACCAGAGACCACGTTATGCTCATTAGCCAGCACAAGACCCAGTTATGCAAAATAATGCATAGGTGAAATTTGTGCAGCCTTCTCAAAACTAACCATTCCATCCATATAACTAGGAGAATTATCCTCCTAATTTGGTTAAGAAAAAAGGAAAAAACAAGCCCAAAGGGAATCCTAGAGAGGGGGAAACAACTAGCAAATCCCTCCATGATCTCAGGTTGGAGGCAACTACAACCGAAATCAAAGCCAGGAGCCAAGAAATTCCCAACGACAGAGAAAAAGGCCACCTCTTTGAAAAAACCACTTTTCTTTGATCTGTGGTGAGTACGGTTATTATACTCACCACTGTACCAATCTCCCTGAGTTGAGCAAGTTGTAAAGTGACAAAGGACAAGGAGGATCTTCTCAGTAGACAGTTGTGATACGGGAACCTTTTCCCCATCAAGGGACAATTAGCACTCCACCAAAAAATCTCGATGACTCCAGAAAAAACAACCACGAAATCTGCATGAATAGAGAAGAGATGTTTTTTCAAACACGGAATCGAAATTATGAAACCCCACTAGACACCAACATGTCAGGGGCTCGTACTAGTGCACCAACTGCACCTTCAACCATTTTGAAGATGCCTATTGAACCATTTCCATAGATGGCTAACATACCAAATAGGTGAGAAGGAAAATATTCCAAAGTGGCCCATAATTATAGCATCATGGATGATCTAGCCCAATCTCCCACTACTATGTCAGCTTTGGAAGTATTGCAGTCATGCCCAAAATAATAGAAAGCCTTTCTTTCTTCGTTATGTGCTATCGACCCTGCCGATACACACCTAATGTATTTTGATTTAGACAAAGTCACCCTTAGGCATCCTTCAATGGTCACCTTTCAAATACCAGTGTCAGTCAAAATATAACCATTCATCGATGTGTCATTGAAAAGGGTGCATCTACATGCATCATGTCAAAAAATGTCTGGCAGAAGTTAGGGTATTATGAACTAAAACCATCAGTCATCACGCTTAGAGCATATGATGGTCGTCCATCAACCCCTGTCGGTCTCTACCAAAACGTCTTGGTCTATTTCACTGGAAATATAGTCCTTATGGACATTGAATTCTTGGATTCTCACCTGGACTATAATATACTCCTTGGTCTGAGTTATATGTATGCCATGTCATCCATAGCCTCCTCCATCTTCCACATTATGATGTTCCCCCACGAGGACTGCATCATTACTGTTGACCAATTGACGGATAGTGAGAAATGACTACTAACAAGCACCGATGCAATTCTACCCTATGTAGATAAATCCTCGGACGCACTTTCACAGTACCAAGAATATGGCCCTAGCCAGTTCAAAACTTCATCCATCCTAGGATAATTCCTAAGAGACCCCCCCATTATACCTGAGTCATCACCTGATGTCGCAAGGGATCCGATGTGCATGATGTCCACATCAAGCACCGAAGCTAGTCAAGAAACAGACATAGGAAGCAATGACACCGAGTCCTTGGCCACAGTAGCCTCTCTAGCCTATGCTACTTTCCAAACCCCTTTCCTCTACCCCCCAGTTGGTTTCATCTCCCAATAGGTTTTGGAAAGAGTGGTGTTACAAAAAATATCATTAGCAATACCAATTTGGTATCTCATTCCCACTACTAGGACAGGAGCCACACAAATCACTTCCATAGGGTTAAAGTTCCTTAGCCCTGAGGAGGCCCCGCTTGTTCAGGAAATGGTAGAAAACATCCCTGCAAAGGAAATATTCGTTGAGAAATCGATGACTGTGGCTAAGAAACCCAAGAATATAGAAAAGAAGCTGGAAACTCCAACCATACAATGGGAATCACCAGTTTGCACCATATGCGACATAATAGGACACCCACCGAGATCTCGCAATATAGGGATGCCACCAAGCGATCCTATTAAGACGATCCCTCCAGCCAGTCTGCTAGAGATGAACCTCACATAATCCTATATCTACAGGAGGAACGACGGGCACCAGAAAGACCCCAAGTCATGCCCCCTCCCATCATACACAACATGTTGTGCAATGAACGTGGTCACTTCCTCGAAGAATGCATAGCCCTGGAACTCATCCATAGATGGTATTCTATAGAACGAGTTTACTGCGTTGGATTGTGGGCATCAAAATTCACATGTCCTTTATGCACCAACAATCATGTTAATTTTGGACAACTATGTCAAAACTCCATGTTGTGATGCTCAAATGAAGATACCAATATTTTTATTGGGTCCCTCTTTCAGAAAGGTGCAACATCGATCTAAAGATCATCTTTTCTATTTTTCGGTGTAGGGTTTCTGCAACAACATTTTACCAGCGTTTACTTTAGTCAATGCAAGGTAAAATAGACTCGAAACTCTCCCAAAATCTTGATTTCCATAATCCACATTTTCTAGCACTATTTTCGAGTTAAGACGTTGACTTTGACTTTTCAGAATTGACCTAGCTGTTGCTACTGTTCATGTTGACTATTGACTAACAACGTTGACTTTTGGGTGGATTTTTGAGTTGACTATTTGGCTCTCCTAGAGGGTTTTGTGACATTGCTGGATGGTTGACCATATTGAGACTTTACTGGCTTAGGCATCCTGTTGACCATCGCAACGCACCAACACACTTATATATTTCTGGCTTGTCTTCTATTGATCTACTAGTATGTTCTATCAAAATTTTACGTTATTGTTTATGTCATTGTTGTCTAATATTGAAAAGAAAGTAAAGTTGAATCAAGCATAGAACATATACATAAATTTACATGGTACTAGAGCTTAGGTGAAGATAAAGCCCTAATTTGTAGCAATCACCTAAGAAGAGGATGGGTTCCTCAAACTAAAATGGCATCAAGTCTGATGATAAATTGACTTTGAAGGATGACTTCCATGCTTGGAAGATGACATTGGATCTTATGCTGGAAGACAAAGATGTCATGGACTATGTGTAGGGTAAAATCCAAGAGCCTCCATCCACTGTAACTGTTGTCCCCAAAACAAAGTATGAGAAGGGGAGATCAAAGAAAAAATGATGATTAGGGACTCAATTCACAAGAGTCTGGTTTCCCACATCTTTGAGTTGGGAACATCCAAAGTGATGTATGATAAATTGGTCCACATGTTCAAGGCCAACAATGCGAATCAAGTCCTATTCTTCAAGAATCAACTGAAGAATATGAAAAAAGGCAGGGATCAGGAACAATCTGCTGGATATTGGGGAGAAAATAGTTGATCGAGAGATGGTACTCACCGCACTTGGAGGGCTCTCATCTGAATGGCATGTGTTCAACACTACCATTCTCAATAATAATGTGATACCTAACTTTGACGAAGTACTATCGAGATGTGTTCGAGAAGAGACAAAAATGAAGGAGTATGAAAATGAAGGAAATGCTTCCTACGCTGCTCATTCTAGAAATAAGAACTTTGGTGGTCCAAAGAATAAAGGAAGATTAGTGGCCCAAGGAAATAAGGGCAAGTGTTACACTTGTCATAAGCCAGGTCACTATGCTAGAGAATTTTATTTCAAGAAGGATTCTCCTAATGTTGATGACAACAACAACAACCAGAGGAATGGAAATTAAAGGAACAACAGGTTTAAGGGACAGAGGAACGCTCCCTCCAGTGGAAATGGTCAACCTTCCAAAAGGTTGAGAAATTCTGGGTATAAGGAATCAAATTTTGTTGATAAAAGAAAAGAATTCATTCTATCTTCCCTCTCTGTTGCATCTCCACCCAACACTATGGATGTTTGGTTGATAGATAGTGGTGCCTCAAGGCACATCATTGGGTTCAAGGAAGCACTCTATGATAAAGTTGAGAAGGATACAAATATGGAAATCATCCTTGGAGATAATGCCACATATCTTGTGAAAGGGACAGGGACTGTGACCCTCCACTTATCTCAAGGTCAAGTGCTCCACTTGCACGATGTACTCTATGTACCTAATTTTAAGAAGAACCTTGTGTCTCTATCAGCCATGGAATGCAAAGGTTTCAATGTGGAATTAATTGATGGAAAGGTGCACATGTGGAAGAATAGCTTCAAGGAAGATATCACGATTGGGTTTAGAGTTGATACACTCAACTAGGTTGGGGGAAGTCCACTAGGAGAGATGACATGTGATACTATCTGATAGACTGAAATATGGCACCAAAGGTTTGGACACCTTCACTACAAGTTCCTTCTTGAAGCAAGGAAGGTGGTGACAGGGATTCTCGAGTTCTCAAATAATCAAGAAGGTGTATGTCAGGGTTGTGCTGAAGGAAAGCATACAAGGGTACCTTTCCCCTCAAGCGTCACAAAGACATATGATGTCTTGCAATTAGTACATTCTGATCTGTCTGGTATGCTACCCATGACATCCTTGGGAGGATGTTCTTATTATATGACATTCATATATGACTTCTCTTGCAAAACCTAGATATACTTCTTGAAGAAGAAGGATGAGGCTTTCATGTGGTTTTGTGCCTTCAAAGCCTTGGTGGAAAATATGACAAGCAAGAAGATCAAGATTTTGAGGACTGATAATGGCACTGAATATGAGATGAACAAGTTTAAGAAATTTTGTAGAGAAGCTAACATCTAGAGGGTGACCACAACTGTGTATACTCTTGACTAGAATAGCATTACTGAATGAAAGAATAGGACCATTTTGGAAGTTTCCCATGCTATTCTATGTGACCAGGGTCTACTGAAGCTTCTATGGGGAGAAGTTGCGAACACTGCTGTGTACATACAAAATCGATGCTCACATTCTAAACTGGACTCCAAAATTCCCAAGGAGGTTTTCTCTGGTAATAAACCTGACGTCTCACATTTTAGATTTTTTGGATGTATTGTTTATTTTCATGTGCCAAAAGAGAAGAGGAGAAAGTTGGATGCTTATGGAAAGAAGGGAATTTTTGTGGGCTACAATGAAGCTTCGAAGGCCTATAGAGTCTATGTTCCTAGTCAAAGGGAAGTGGAGATATGCCACGATGTCACTTTTGACGAAGATGCTTCCATGACGAAAGTAGTCAATCTTCCGAGATCTGAGGAAGATCATGAAGCAAGGCCTTGAAATCAAGAAGAACCGAAGGATGAAACGATTCCCAATGCTGAAGGATCGATGGACTTGATTTATCCACCTACTTCATTGGGGAAGAGACCATCATGGCTTAGGGACACTCTCGAGGATGCCGAGGGACATATGGCCCCAAGGGGGACATTCTATGAAAGCAAGAAACTGAGTAGATATAAAGGGTATCTAGCAACCATGAGTACTATTGTACAATCTAAGCCTGGAGCTTTTGAGGAAGTTGTAAAGCATCAAGTTTGGAAGGATGATATGCACGAACAGTATGAGTCCATAATGAATAATGATGTTTGGGATGTGGTTCGAAGACTGGAGGACAAAGTAGTTGTCATCTTGAAATGGATCTACAAGATCTAGCATAGATCTGATGGAAGTGCTGAAAAGTTCAAGGCAAGATTCGTTTCCTGTGGCTTCTCCGAAAAGGAAGGCATAGACTATGATGTCATATTTGTAGTTGTGGCCCGATATACCACCATTCAATCTATCATAGCCATTGCTGCTGCGCAAGGATGGAGTCTTCATCAGATGGATGTGAAGATCGCATTTCTGCATGGTGCGATAAAGGAAGAGGTGTATGTAGGGCAACCTATGGGGTTTGAAGTCCAAGATCAGGAGACCCATTTTTGCAAGCTGAATAAAACCCTCTATGGGCTGAAGCAAGCACCCAGAGCTTGGTACGAGAGGATAGATAACTACCTAATGAAGTTGGGCTTCACTTGTAGTAATGTTAATCCAAACCTTTACTTCAAGGTTGATAGAGAGAAGCCTCTCATTCTGGTGTTGTATGTGGATGACCTCTTCCTGACAGGTTCTGACCCTCTCATTCATCAATGCAAGAGGGAGCTCGCTGCTGAGTTTGAGATGAAGGACCTAGGACTGATGCACTACTTCATAGGCCTGGAGGTCTCGCAGAGACTTGGCAAGATTTTCCTTTCTCAAGGAAAATACATTGTGAAGCTTCTGGAAAGATTTGGTATGGTGGACTATAAGTCCATGTCAACACCGATGGAGCTCAACTTTAAGAAGTTGAGTGGTAGCACTACTGGGCCTGTGTTAGAAAATCCTACTGAGTACTGTCAACTCGTAGGGGCCATGATGTTCTTAGTGAACACCCATCTGGACATATGTTTTGCAGTGAAAAATTTGAGTCAATAGATGGTTGAGCCTCATCATACTCATTGGGTTGGTGCCAAGAATCTTCTCAGATATCCTCCGGGCATGATAAACCATGAGCTCAGATACACTACCAGGAGCGTGACACTCCTTGGATATACTGATGCCGATTGGTCTGCCAGTGTGGTGGATCGTAAGAGAACATCGGGATGTTGCTTCACACTTGGTTCTGCTTCGATATTATGGATGGGTAGGAAGCAGAAGTCGGTGGCTTTGAGCACCGCAAAGTCTGAATACATTGAAAATAGTATCACCTATTGTGAATAAATCTATCTGCGAAAGCTCTTCAGTGAGCTGTTGGGGCATGTTCTAGATACCACCATGATAATCTCTGATAACAAGAGTGAGATTCGATTTTTTGAGAATCCCGTGTTCCACTATTGATCGAAGCATATTGAGATCAGGTACCACTTTATCAGGTATATGGTACAATGGGGCATCGTAAGGCTCGACCATATAGGAACTGATGAGCAGGTCATGGATATCCTCACAAAGCCCCTGGGTAAGGTCAAGTTCCTAACCTTCTGTGAGAATATTGGTATTGTGGAACGACGCTATTCTGAGGGTCTCGCTAGACGATGAGCTGTGGGAGCTCTAGGGGACTTTGGGGATAGCTTCTTGAAGCTATAAGAAACCATAGGGCTAGGCTTGCCATACCCTTTTGGTGTGCTTCTGCCCCACCATTGTGATGATTAAGCTTCACCTCTCATTATCTGTGGCCCATATGCATACTACCCATTGAGCTTAGGGCTCATAGGAAGTACCTCTCATTTGGCCAGTGAGGTGGGAAAAGCTAGAGTATAGTAGCAAAGATTGATGGATGCATAAAATATTTTCGTGCTCTCTATCTAGGATGGCACGGTCCAACCACTTGACCTGGGATCAAGTCTAGTGAGGTTTGAAACCTCCTACTGACTTCGGGTCAGATAAACCAACTTAGGGTTGGTATGAGACTCATTGTGAGTCATATAGACGTTTCAGATCTCTAGGTTGAATCTGTCATCTAGGAATGATGCCTTTGTGATTGACCCACTTTTTTTCTAAAATAAATAAGCCAGCAAAGCAAGTGACGGCAGGATGATGCATGATGTTTGGATTGAACAAGTCGATGGAGTTCTCCCTAGTTAGGAGGGAGTGTTAATCTTTGAAAAATGGGTCCAAACTCCACCTTGTGATGCTCAGATGAAGATACCAATATTTTTATTGGTTTCCTCTTTCAGAAAGGTGCAATATCGATCTAAATATCATCTTGATCCAATGAGCAGAACATTTATTTTGAGTTTATTTTTTAATCTACTCAAAATATGTGCATGTTGGCCTTAAGGTTTTGTGCCCCAACAGATGTGTCACACACCCTCAATGATGAATACAAATAAGGTCAATGTTGAGGAAATTTCACTCATCTCATCCTCACACATTCTTTCTCCTCATCTGATTGGTTTGATCACTTAGAGTCTCTTCTCTCTCCACATGTGGGAAATTTGGCAACAATAATTTTATGTTTTTCTGTCTAGGGTTTCTGTAGCAAATTTTGACCAGTGTTGACTTTGGTCAATGCTAGGTAAAATAGACCTGAGACTCTGCTAAAATATCAATTTCCCTAATCTACATTTTCTGGCACTATTTACGATGCAAGATGTTGACTTTAAATTTTCAGCATTGACCTAGTTGTTGTTACTGTTTGCGTTGACCATTGACTGACAGCTTTGATTTTTAGGTTGAATTTTGAGTTGAATGTTTGGCTCTCCTAGAGGGTTGTGTGACATTCTTGGTTAGCTTACCATATTGAGACTTTGTTGGTTCAACCATCCTATTGACAGTCATAATGCACCAACACACTTATATATTTATGGCTTGTCTTCTTTCGATCTCCTAGTATGTTCTATCAGCATTTTACTTTATTTTTTATGTGATTGTTGTATAATATTAAAGAGAAAGTAAATTTGCATCAAGCATAAAACATCTAGATAAATTTATAAATCACCTTCTAGAAAATCGTCACTATATCCCCCAATTCCAGTCAGACCTCGCTAATTTGAGCTTAGCTATAGTCTGCTTCTCCCAAGAAGATGACATGGACTCAGAATCCATGAACAGCCCAAAAAACCCAAGAAGATGTGATAAGCAGATCCATCCTATTATTGTCAAGTAAAAAGAGACCAATCAGGGAACCCCTAGTTACCCCTAACCGCTCTCTACAGTGGAGACCAAAATGCGTGTTATGCAAAACGCCCAATCATGTGGTCGCCATTTGCCTTGATTTAGTAGTGTTATGACACTGGTACCCTGCCAGACCACAAAATGAGCATGGTAGGACCCCCATATATAGGCTTTTTTTCCTAGTATGTCATGGAAAACACTATGGACAACGCTATACTTATATCCCATGAGTCTGTACCGTCATCGATATGATCCATAAAATAGAGAAGAAATTCGACGATGATCTCAAATGATATAGAAAGTACATCACCCCTAGGCCAGTGACCCCACACCCACATGGACGTGCTGTCCAAACTAGGAGGACTCACCGAACAAGCATGACCGAGGCCAAATCTAGGAGAACATGCATATTATGTGGTCTAAATGACCACCAAGTCAACCAGTGCAAATAAATGAAGCCCCTCGCAAGAAATTTTCGCATAGTCTCTTCTCTACCACAGAGACTTCTCTCTAACCAAGAGAAGATCATGCATACATATTTTCGGATTTGTTCACACTTTCACCATATGATTAAATGTGCGCATCTCCCCAAGCTAAAATAGGCAAGAGAAACATTAATTCTACAGTCCCCCAAAGAGTTAGACACACCCCATCCAACAACACAGAAATGGAAGTAGAAAACAACCTCTTCTACAATTGATCCTTTCCAAGTGTCCACATTTGGGACGAAGAGAAGTGTGGATTCCTATAAAATCTACTCAATTGGAACAATAGTACCATGCACTATTTTCACTGGCAAAAACCACAAGCCATAAGTATGCCCATTAATGGAAACATGCAGGCATCTTTGTGCCAAGTGCAATTTCCTCCCATAGGAAATTGACCATCCTAGCGGGGAACCCAACCTTGCGCTTATGCAAACTCCCATCACAAAGATTATTCCCCCACCGAACACCGAAGAAATGATACACCACATACGATTTGTATCATCGCATATCTGAAATAGGATTGCATCCACCCTCACATCCCAGGATTTCCACCTTATTCTTGTCGCAAAAGGTTAAGGTACCTTGTGCTTTTGCATTGATTTCTGCGAGATCCTGAATTTTCATGCCGCCATCAAACTCCTCGACGATACCCATCCTCTAGAACAACGCCTAGTAAAACTAAAGTTCGTTGACGAAATTCAACAACAGTCACTGCAACACAATGAGGCCCATCAAAAAGGGTAAAAGCATCATTCAATCGCCACATCAACCCTCGCTCATTCATCGAGGGAGAACTAGTCCTCTGTTATGATGTCACAAAAGAAGCCCTAGGGCCAGGAAAGTTCGAAACCTTGTGGAAAGGACCCTACATCATAAAACATTTCCTCCATCAGGGGGCATACATATTGATGGAACCGAATGAGGCATGCTTCAACAACCTTGTCAACAGCCTTTCCCTCAAGAAGTTCCACCCATAAGGGCCAAGATCGCCCTATCCTAGAGTGAACGTACACAAACCCAACCACTGTAAATTTTTTACCAAAAGACTTATTATAAAACGTGCTCGAGTGCCGCAATGGATTACCAACCTGAACCTTACTTTCAATTTGATGAAAGAGCATCAAGATGGTCTCAAAGTTTAGCAGTAGCTACTTGGGTCATCTATCACCCTGACCGATCACCACTCTACACAAACGGTGTGTGCATCAGTTTAGCAACAAATAATTACGTAGAATATCATGCCTTCATCGAAATTATGTGCAATTCCCTCCATCAAGGCATATGCCATATCCATGTCTACCTGGATTCCCAGTTAGTATTGTAGTAGTTAAACCAAAAATTTGAGCCAAGAGATTCACATCTATTTAGAAAATATTTGCGTGCAAAAATATTAAGCAGACAATTTGACTACATCAAATTTACACATGTACGAAGGAGTCAAAACCAAAAAGCTGATCACATCGCTAACAATATTCTAAATTGGAATGCATCTCGATTAAACCATCATAGATAAAAAACCAAAAACGTAGATATACATCAACATAACATCACCCATAAACAAAAACAGGGGGCACAACATGTAGAGCCATAAAATATATCTCTCACATATATATCATGGTGTATATGTCTGTGTATATAAAATAGTGTCGTTGACTGTAGAAATTTGCTGAATAATGAATATTTATCCACCGAGATTATCCTGATCACATATCAATTCGAATTCATATGCAACACATAATCTCTTCCACTCAGATCATCACACATGCGGAAATAAAACAAGCGGTATGCGATCAAAAGATCATCAAAACATCACACATTACACAATATGTATGGGGAAAGCTTATAGCTGAAAACCCCTCAGCTATTTTGTATATTATAATGAAGAAAACATGTAATAGTACATAGCACAATACTCCTCACAAGTACTCAGTACTATCTCATAAAGTTACACACAAACTAGCTTAGTTTTGAACAAGTCACAGGTTCAAAACTCATCCACTAATTGCCTGCCTCTATTGCGCAATAAAGGCTGGTCTAATGAGAGATCCAAGGTTCGAATCTCCTTGGCTTGACAGCGCAATCCTCATGGGAAATTTCCTCCAAGTGTGGTGCAAATCTCATGCACAACTAATGTCACAACTGATAGCTATCTCAACCCTTTCATCTACCTCTTTCATTGGTCTCCACTGAACTGTCCATGCACTGTAGTGAATTGATGTGTTCTTGAGTTGAATAATGAGTTAATAATTAGTGAATTAAATAATATTTAATTCACTCCACTCATTACTAGTTGATTAGCTAGTTAAACTAATCTCAACTAGTTCAACTAAGTTAAACCGAACACAACTCCACCAACTGTCTCATCAACTCCACCAAACTTCTGCCACTGAAGTCCTAACCGAAGTCAACCATGCATGAGCTCACCAAACCCCTAGGAATAGCGTAATTCCTCTTTCAGATGCATGAGCCACTTCTGTAGCTCGAACTGAAGTGCTCCAAGAGAGTAAACTGAAGTTTAGAGTCCAAATATTATTAAGGGTAAATAATATTTGACTTTTCTATTTTTAGGATAGGCAGTCTAAAAATAGACTTCGACCTAAATTTCTAAAAATAGAGGTCCATCTATTTTTACCAACATGACCAATACTCCAAGAATAACATACTGCAACCCCTGGACCATGCTCCATATGTCTAAAAATAGACTTTGCACCAAAAATAGCCTGCGGGCCCACTTAGTGAAGGCGACTTCATTTCACTAAGCTCCATCATCTCAATGCATTTTCAACACTCCCTCTTAGCAAGATATGGATTATCTGCAACCCCTATCCTATCTTTGTGGAATTCAAACTTTCTCCTGGTGAGCACCTTCGTCAAGATGTCAGCATCTTGATCCTCCGTGGGAACATATGAAAGCATCATGATTCTCCGTTGAACATAATCTCTGATATGATGGTACCTTATGTCGATTTGTTTGGATCTATCATGGAATACTTGATTAGCCGAGATTTTAATGCAACTCTGGTTATCACAATAAATCACTGTAGGCTCCAAATGCAACCCGAACAATCCAACGAGGATCTTCCTCATCCAAATAGCCTCGCATGCAACCAAGATTGCTGCCATGTACTCGGCCTCTGCTGAAATGAGTGACACGGATCTCTGCTTCTTGCTGTACCAGGAAACTGCTGTCGACCCAATGCTGAAAACTCCTCCAGATCTACTCTTTCGGTCCGTTGGGCTCCCTTGCCAATCTGCATCAGTGAAGCCAGAAAGCTTCGCTCCATTCTCCTGTCTATACCATAGACCATATCCTGATGTGCCACTAAGATAACACAATACATGCTTTCCTGCCTTCTAGAAGAGCTTGGTAGGCTTAACCATAGCTTGCGAAAGCTGGTTAACAGCATAGCATATATCGGGTTGTGTATTGACCAGATACATAAGCGACCCCACCAACTGTCGATAGACAGTGGCATCCACTACCTCCGCTGAAGTAGCATCCTCCTTCCTCCAACCACCAGGAAGAGGAGTGTCAACAAGCTTGCAGCCATGCATGTTGAACCTCTCCAGAATCTCCCGAGCATACTTACCCTGAGAAACAAACAGTCCTCCACTGCGCTGCCAAATCTCCAATCCCAGGAAATAATGAAGGAGGCCCAAGTCCTTCATCTCAAACTCTCTAGCAAGGTCCTCCTTGCATGAAAGTATCAACAGATCATCACCCGTCAAAATCAGATCATCTACATACAGTACAATGATCAGCAGCTTCCCCTCCACCACAATCTGGTACAGGTTAGGATCCGCCTCACTCTTGGAAAATCCAAGCCCGGTGAAATAACTATCAATCCGTGTGTACCAAGCACGAGGTGCTTGCTTCAGCCCGTACAGTGCTCTCTTGAGTCGGCACACATGCGACTCACTGCTGAAGATCTCAAAACCTTCAGGCTGCTCTATGTACACCTCCTCCTCAATAACTCCATTGAGGAACGCAGTCTTCACATCCATCCGATGAATGTGCCACCCCATCTGCGCTGAGAGAGCAAGGATCGTCCGTATGGAAGAGTACCTTGCGACAGGTGCAAAAGTCTCCTCATAGTCAATCCCCTCGATCTGTGAGAAGCCACGGGCGACAAATCTCGCCTTGTACTTCTCCACACTCCCGTCAGCCGCTTGCTTCACTTTGTAGATCCATCGCGAACCCACCACTGATTTCCCCTCCGGTCTTGGGACAATCTCCCATGCACTGTTTCTGACGATCGAATCATATTCTTAGATCATGGCATCTACCCATGCGGGTTCCTCCACAGCTTCCTCAAAAGAGGATGGCTCTGTCACGACACATTGACTCATAAGAGCCATGTATCCAGTGTACCGATCCGGTGACTGCCTCTGTCTGCGCTATGCTGTAGGTGGTCCTACAACCTTCTCTGCATCTCGAGCCAGTCGCTCAGCTTCTGTAGTGCGCTTGCGCCCTCTGATGGTTGGCGCTGCATGGGTGGTTTCTTCCACCTCCTGAACTTCCTCTTGTGGCTGATCCACATCCGGAAGCTCCTCCTTAGGAACTAACAGCTCCTCATCCGCATGCAAGTGTAGCTCCCTCTCAAGCGAACACTGCATGGCTTTCTCCTCCTGAAACTTGATATCCCGTCGCACAACAGTCTTGCGACTGTCTGACAAATACACCTGATAGTTGTGAGGTGTATCAGTGTACCCCACAAATATTCCAACCTCTGCGGTCGGATCCAGCTTCTTTCTGGCATCCTTCGTCACATGCATGTAGACAGGTGAGCCAAAAATTCTCAGATGAGAAATATTAGGCCTCTTGCCAGAAAATGCCTCCTCCGGTGTACTCATGCCAAGAACCTTGTGAGGAAAACGGTTCTGCACATACACTGCTATATTGCATGCCTCAGCCCACAAGTGAAGGGGTAGGCCCTGATCATGCAACATCGCCTGTGCAGCACCCACGATCTTTCTGTTCTTCTGCTCAGCCACCCCATTCTGCTGTGGGTTATGGGGTGTGATGAGCTCTCTCCGAATCCCTTCTGCGCTGCAAAAGTCTTTGAATTCAGCCAAGATGAATTCACCACCATTGTCGCTCCTAAGAGCCTTCACATGCTTCCTTGATTCCTTCTCTACTAGTGCCTTGAATTCACAGAACTTAGAAAATGTCTCGCTCTTCTTCTGTATGAAGAAGATCCAACACTTCTGAAAGAAATCATCAAGAAAGATTACATAGTACTTGTGCTTTGCTGTTGAAGCTACTGAGAAAGGACCACACACGTCTGTGTGAACTCTCTCAAGGATCGTCGTGGCGCGACTATCCTTCTCGTGAAAGGTGGCTTTCACATACTTCCCCAAGGTACACCCCTTGCACTGATCTGACTGCACAAGAGTGCCCTTAGGAAGCCCAGTAGAAATCTGCTGCAGTATCTTCAAAGCTCCATGGTGAAGGTGGCCCAATCTCCGGTGCCACAGCTCGCCATCATCCCGGCTCACCACTCCTTCCGCCTTGCATGCCATTGTTGCGCAGCCATCTACTTGCAACTGATAAAGGTTCTTGATTCGAACCCCTATCTTCCGGGTTTCTCCAGTTGTCTTACTGCGCAGGAAAGCCTTTCCCTCGCTGAAGACAACATCATACCCCTTGTCTTCTAACATCGCCACAGAGATCAAATTCTTCTTCAATCCTAGAACATGCATCACTTCCTTCAATACGAAGGGTTTACCAGACTCCCTCTCAAAGGAAATGGTACCGATACCGGTCGCACTGTATCTACCATCATCGCCCATCTCGATGTGCACTCCAAGATCTTTTTCCTCTAGATCTGAAAACAGATCTCGATCTCCGGTCATGTGAAATGACGCACCACTGTCCAAGAACCAAACTGATCCCGCCACACTTGAAACCAAGCATGCGATCAGTGAAAAATCCAGTTCGAATTGAGAATCCAATGCCTCTCCCGCTGCAGATCCGGCAGCCTTCTTATTTTTCTTCTTCTGCGGACAATTTGTGGCATAGTGTCCATGCTGGTGACAGTGAAAACACTTCACCTTGGACATGTCTTGCTTCTTGCCTTTCGCACCAAACTGAGAAGCCTTCTTGCTCTTCCCCTTCTTTGCTTTGGCAGCCAAAGCGCAATTTTCTTCATCAGATACCTTGGATGAAGATCCATCCCTGGTAGTCCTCCTTATCTCCTCCTGCATGAGATCCGCCCAAAGGCGCTCCCATCCCGGCAACTTCTCCCGACCATTGAAACTATCTTGATATGAATGCCAAGCCTTCGGAAGACCAAGGAGAGCCAGGTCCACCATATCCTCTTCTTCGACAGTCACCCCCACACTTCCCAGCTCATCTCTGCATTGAGTGAACTTCGTGAGGTATTTGGCGATATTGTCGCCTTTCTCCATCTTAATGTTTCTGAGCTTATCCTTGAGCGCCAGCTTCCTTTGGTCGCTCTTACTCTGGAATAGATCTGTCAATGCTTTCCACATTAAATATGGAGAAGCTTTTCCATGCAGGCTGGATACAATGTGATCCTTCACGCCCTCCAACAGAATCCTTCGACATTTCGCCATCTTATTTTGCCAAGCCTCGACTTCAGCAGGATCAGTGGGCTTTTGGACATCCGTATCTACGAACTCCTTCAGTCCATTATCTTCTAATACTGCCTCCATGCGATATTTCCATGCAACATAATTCGAACTGCCTTCAAGAGCATATTCGAGTTGCAAACCATTGAAAGACATTTTCAACTCCGGCACCAAGAAAACAAACTGCTGCAAAATTCGAATTCCAAGCTCAAAGCTCAACCGCTCTTGATCTGTGAGAACAAATTATTTCTAGCACAGAGATCGACTGCAGGGGAATTTACTGGATGTATCACCTTTCAAAGGAAAGGATGGATCTAGAGGCTACCTGGCCCGCATGCAGACTCTGTCTACCGAAATAAGTTTGTAATCACTGTGATGATCAATCTTTGCTCCGATACCATGTAGAAATTTGCTGAATAATGAAGATTTATCCACCGAGATTATCCTGATCACATATCAATTCGAATTCATATGCAACACATAATCTCTTCTACTCAGATCATCACACATGTGGAAATAAAACAAGCGGTATGCGATCAAAAGATCATCAAAACATCACACACATTACACAGTATGTATGGGGAAAGCTTATAGCTGAAAACCCCTCAGCTATTGTGTATATTATAATGGAGAGAAAATGTAACAGTACATAGTACAATACTCCTCACAAGTACTCAGTACTATCTCATAAAGTTACACACAAACTAGCTTGGTTTTGAACAAGTCACAGGTTCAAAACTCATCCACTAATTGACTGCCTATATTGCGCAATCAAGGCTGGTCTAATGAGAGATCCAAGGTTCGAATCTCCTTGGCTTGACAGTGCAATCCTCATGGGAAATTCCTCCAAGTGTGGTGCAAATCTCATGCACAACTAATGTCACAACCGATAGCTATCTCAACCCTTTCATCTACCTCTTTCACTGGTCTCCACTGAACTGTCCATGCACTGTAGTGAACTGATGTGTTCTTGAGTTGAATAATGAGTTAATAATTAGTGAATTAAATAATATTTAATTCACTTCACTCATTACTAGTTGATTAGCTAGTTAAACTAATCTCAACTAGTTCAACTAAGTTAAACCGAACACAACTCCACCAACTGTCTCATCAACTCCACCAAACTTCTTCCACTGAAGTCCTAACTGAAGTCAACCATGCATGAGCTCACCAAACCCCTAGGAATAGCGTAATTCCTCTGTCAGATGCATGAGCCACTTCTGTAGCTCGAACTGAAGTGCTCTAAGAGAGTAAACTGAAGTTTAGAGTCCAAATATTATTAAGGGTAAATAATATTTGACTTTTATATTTTTAGGATAGGCAGTTTAAAAATAGACTTCAACCTAAATGTCTAAAAATAGAGGTCCATATATTTTTACCAACATGACCAATACTCCAAGAATAACATACTGCAACCCCTGGACCATGCTCCATATGTCTAAAAATAGACATATTCTAAAAATAGACTTTGAGGAAAAAATAGCCTACGGGCCCACTTAGTGAAGGCGACTTCACTTCACTAAGCTCCATCATCTTGCTGCATTTTCAACATTGACCC
This sequence comes from Pinus albicaulis, assembly GCA_034641835.2. Taxonomy (NCBI): domain Eukaryota; kingdom Viridiplantae; phylum Streptophyta; class Pinopsida; order Pinales; family Pinaceae; genus Pinus; species Pinus albicaulis. Next base: position 39,550,742 of record CM076580.1, on the reverse strand, counting down.
ATCGGCCAACCCAAATATACACAAAAAGTCATCAAAAATAGGGGAAGCATCCTCATAACTTCCGTTTTCCTCGTGTATAAGTAAAATCTAGGGCGGTGCTCCGGCAGGCGGGGCACCTGGACCCACAGCTACTCCTGGTACAACTATTAGAGCCACCATCAAAACCAAGAATGACACCCAATGTAAAATAGGTTGATATTCCCTCTCCATGGCCATCACTATCTCCAACTAGACCTCCTCAAGATCATCCAAAAAACCTCAAGAAGGAATCCCTTGGCTCAAGCGGTCCACTCGACCCCAGGCATCCTCCAGAATTGACACATGAGTAGTCAGCTCAATAATGTGAGCCTCTGTGGCATTGGCACGCTTTGCCTCCACATTGGCATGAGCTCACTCAGTCCCAGCCTCGGTAGTAGCTACGGTTCAGCCCTCTCCCTAAGGGCTAGCACATTTTCGAGATCCACCACCCTGAAGTTGTAGAACATCCCCTCCCAACCCCCCATGACTGCCTCGAGCCCTCTAAAGAAGGTCGTGGCTAACCAATCGAACCATAGGGTGACCTAACCTACCAACATCTGCAAGAGTAACTGAAACTATGTCAGTGTCACCATGAAAACACATAAGCACATATATACTCAAATAAAGGCAGAAAACCTAAAAACATACATGTTGGCCCCCAAGCATAACCAGGAGGGTGACCCATCTCCGTATCCACTTGGAAGTCCATCCCTACATATGGGAATGCAGAAACATCTGTGGGTTGACCTCAAACCAGGCCTTTGTCATGGCATTACAGTGATGCCCCACCATACCCCCACCCCCTCGCGGCATCACAGGAGCTCACCTCCTGATGCGAGGCTCCTGTGGCTCCCCAAGAGGCACTTCTGCCACTGGTCTCAACAAAACTACCCTCTCATACATAATTTTGCATAGAATACTGGCATACGCAAACATATTTGATCCATTTTAGACCTTGTTAAGCTACGTCACCATCCCATCATAGCATAAGTGGGAAAAATCAAAGAAATGCTCGGACCTCAGCCAGCGTAAGTCTCCAACCTGTGGGCCTGATGCCTGACATGGAGCTGATGACCATACGAGTTGCACAATAGCTGCCAGAGCACATCGCTTGGCCAATTTTGTCGCTGAGACAATGCTGATGCACCCCTCCGTAAGGGGCACCCCGCTAAAATGACGTGCCTAGAATCTCTCAAAATCCACCCTTTCAGAAGGGAGTGGATACTGCAACCCCTCACCATGAGGTAGTAACCCAGTCATAAAGTATAAATCCATCTCAAGATGGATAGCTAGGTTAGTCCCACGCAACACAAACATGTTGTGTCTCCTGTGCCAATGATGGATCAAGTAATGTAGTAGTTAGTCCCGAGACAGAAGAACCTTGTTCTCTACGAATTTCAAGAGCACCCATTGTGCCAACTGTCGGTGCGCCTGACCATCGGCAAATAATGGAGTATGGAGCTCGGGTGAATCCCGATCCCTATGAAACAACCTATAATCCAAATAGGAACCCATTAGTGACAGAAAAAACATCAAAATGTAGGCAAAAAATTCAAAAAAAAATCCTCAAACTTTTGCGCGCCTATCCCTCAGACATTCGCACTCAAGGCGCACTTGTATCTCTCACAGGCATGCATAAGGTGTGCCAAAAAAGGGGTATAGAGTGCTTAAGGCATCCAAAATCCCAAAAATCCCACACAGAGGGTGTGCTCTTACCCTGATCACCTACGCAATCTAGGGTAAAAATAACTCCTAATACGTACAAACCAATTTTTTATAGATCCCGACACCCTCAGACTGAAAAAATTAAAGTGGAGAACGTCATGGAGGTTAGATGGGAATGATATCGCTAATCCCTAGTGCTCAAGCTGACTGCAATGGAAATAACTGCTCCATCGAAGCCTCTGACCTCTCAAAAACTGAACAAGTACAAATGAATTGAATTAGGGCCATATTCACCTATATATGTCCCTTTTCAAAAAATTCGAAGGACCACAACGAGAGATCAGAAGTTTCATTCTCCGAACCGAAGGCAACACTCTGATTAGCACTCCATAACGAATAGAGGTGATGCCACACATTTGCGCTCCCGAAAAAATATTTTTTCAACGTCGAAAATTATGCCCTCTCATCTTCTTTTTTAAAGCTCATGACTTTAAAAAATATTTGATAAAGAAGATGCTTTCACTTGAGGTAGTTTTTTTTTCAGGAAATCTCACAAACCACCCACAACTGCATCCATTGAAATTTCCAGAGTAGGTATCATTCTACGCCCAGCATGATAGAGTCCTAGAAAACTCTACATATCCTGACATCATTTCTCCATTAGAAATCAACCATAAGTTCCACATATTCGACCGTGTTTATCATCACCTCACCCTGCACATGATAAACATATTCGTTGGTCGGTAGAGCCTCCCCTCCATGGTGCTCATCACCCATAGTAGACCATATATCACTGAAAAAGTGACGCCATGGCCATACTGCTTTAGTCCGGGAAGCACCTCATGCCCATCCATCCACCACGCATAAGGTCAAGTTTTACCAAACAAAATAAAACCCCTTTCCCAGATGGTCAGATTGTACAAGAAGATTAAAAGTGCACTACCACACATCACATTTGGCCCACCATACCTCCACCAACATAATCCCATCTGTGATACTTTTTCATCTGCTTCATCAACCGCACACATGAGACCAACCAATGGGGCTCCCACCCTTAGCAAAACACCTTCCTCATGTCACGAGTGAGCGAACACTTTCATGTTTCGGGGCACCCATCTCTATGTTTTGTACAAACCAAACCCCATTATTTTATTCTTTTGGTAAGTGTACAAAGACCGCAAATGGTGCACTACATCCCCCACCCACTCAATCATTTTTTCTCCCATGGAAACAGTCCCTAAACACCCTTGGTCAGAGTATCACACTCTCACACAAAAGCCTACAATAACATTCATAACTAGTTTATACCCACCCTGAAAGTCCTATTGACTCCAAGGATTTCCCTATCAGAAATAGTTATGATTGTCGCCAAGCTGCTTATTATACTCCGACCTTGGGCTAGTGAATCCCCATCATCAGTTTTCAATCACCCCTCGCCACCATGCCTATGTTAAACCCATCACATCCAGGATCCTGATCCTTCATATCAATGAACCCTCGTTCATTTGAGGCTTCCTTTTTGTTGACTTCAACAACCATTTTCCAAAAAGGAAGCGGTACTTTGGGTCGCCCCTCTCCATAAAAGGGGCATCCTTAGGTGGCACTTTGGGACACATCATTTCCCACAAATGTAATAGATCCTCCTGAAATTCAACTACAATACAAGATTTCATGTCAAGATGGTATCATAACTTACAACCATTGCACTTTGATCAAATTCGTCGAAGACTCGTGCCTTCATAAGTGTCTCTGTCAGCAATGCTTACATGGGAAGGTCCCAGCCAACACCTATGTGTGCAATGAAATTATATGCCATACCAAGTTTACGCATATGTGTACCACCTTCCACATATCGTGACACAGACAAAACATGTATCTGTCAAATAGAGTTGTTTAACTAGCCACAACATTATGAGCATGGGCAATGCCTGCCTCATAGAAATTTTGTATATATTGTATTATATTTTCTTACAGGGGTCCCATAAGAAATTGTCGTTATTCAAACCCATATAGGGTGTCTCCAATTCCAAGCTACACGCAGGTCTCTCTCTCTCTCTCTCTATGCATAGTATACAGAAAAGAAAATATAATGAATTTCGGCTATACAGTTCTTCCTAGACATCACACATTAGGGGGAAACTATTAACACTGGAAAATCGTACAAGAAAATATGACATTATTTAATGTCAGGCAGAAGGATTTACAGGGCTGAGAGACATTAGATAATCTGAAAAGTATTTAAAAATCTCTAAGTTCTGATGAAAAACCAAATTTGAGCAAGCGATAAATGATTTTGCTCGCAAAAACCTTCGATAAGAATGCCTTTGCACACCTTTTGACCCAAAAAGCACACAATCCTAGGAGTTACAGAAGTCGCTTTCTAGGACCACAAAAATCACACTCGAGGATAGCCACCAAAGCCTCCTTAGGACATCAAGGGAGCACACAATGGAGTAAATGTGGCACAGAATTGAATCATCCCCTCCTCTTGGGTCACCATCCACTGTGTACCAAGAGAGAAAAGGAGGATTTGAATTCTCCTATAAAAGGCCACCAAGAGATGAAAAACTGGAGAGCACATTTCTATGTTGGCCAGAATTTCCCCAAGCAGTACCAAAAGTGTGTGATATGGAGCAGAGATAGAGGGGACTCAATTGTTGGCCATCCAAAAAATTCAGTCCACCATAGTAGAGAGAGGGAGACTTTATGCCGAGGCAAGCTTTGAAGTAAATACATCCTTGCATCCAGATTTAGAACCCCAATTTCTAAGGGCCCCTTGGAAAGTTGGTTAAAGTTTCATCCTCATTTCCTACCAACACTCAATAAGAGGGGACTTAAATGCTGTTGTTTGGATTATTGTAGTTGTTTGACTCTATTTAGATATTTTGTCTAATTTTTTTTAGTTTTAGTTTAATTTTTAAGTTTGAATATTCATGCTATTTCTCTATCTAGTATGTTTATGTTCTAGCATGTTCCATTGATTTTCTTGACTCCATATCTTTTCTGCCTGTGACCAATAACTTAAGAGGGTAAACCAAACCCCTTAAGTTGGTGTGATTTCATACACGCGTGCACCAAGCAAACTAACACACTCACTATTAAAGATAAATTTCCCATTACTATGAGTGATGAATTATTGGATGAATTACATGGAGAATTTTATTTTACCAAGTTGGATCTTTGTTCAAGATATCATCAAATTAGAATGAAGACTGAAGATATTCCGAAAACAACATTTCAAACTCATGAGGGTCATTATGAATTTTTTGTCATGCCTTTTGGCCTTACCAATGCACCTTCTACATTTCAAGGGTTGATGAATTCCATTTTCAACCCCTTCCTTAGAAAATTTGTGTTATTATTTCTTGATGATATACTAGACTACAACAGTTCATGGAAGGATCATGTTCATCTTGTTGACAGGGTATTAAAACTATTGGAGGAGAAACAATTATATGAAAAAGCTTCCAATTGTTTCTTTGGAGTACAAGAGGTGGAATATCTCATTCATGTTGTATCTCATGAGGGTTTTAAGGTAGACCCTAACAAAATTAAATCCATTAACGAATAGAAATTCCCCACAATGATAAGAAGTTGGGAGGATTTATCGTGTTAATAGGGTATTATCACAAGTTCGTTAAAAATTATAGGAGAATAGCAGCACCTTTAACAACATTATTGAAGAAAGATGCATTTTGATGGACTCCTGAAGAAATTAAGGCCTTTGAACATCTTAAAGAGTCAATGTGCCTAGCACTGATCTTAGCTATGCCAGACTTCACAAAGACCTTTATTGTGGAATTTGATGACACTGGAAATGGATTTGGTGTTGTTTTAATGAAAGAAGGAAGACCCGTTTCATTTGAAAGTCATCCAATCAAAGGAAAGTATTTATAGAACGCTATTTATGAGAACGAAATGTTTGCAATACTACATGCACTAAATAAATGGTGACCTTACCTAATGGTAAGACACATCAAGGTAAAAATTGATTATGATAGTCTTAAACAATTTTTGGAACAAAGACTATCTTCAGAAGAGAAACTAAATGTTGTTGCAGTTACAATCTCAAGAAAGGATGAAGAGGTGGAAGAATTGGTTTTCCCATTTCTATTATACAACCAGATTGGATAATCGAAGTAAGTGATGAATTAAATAAGGATGGAAAAGTGTGGACACTCATTCAAAAGTTGCAGCAATATCCTAGTACATCTAATACATTTAGTTGGAAAAATGATTCCTTATGGTACGAAGATTGCTTATATCTTTGTAATAATTACCAACTAAAACAAAATGTTGTTTTGGAATTGCACACTTCTCCCTTACGAGGACAATCAAGATTTTTAGAAACTTACCACAGGGTGAATAAAGATTTTTTTTGGGATGGCCTTAAATCTGAGATTCAAAATTTTGTGGCAGAATGTTTAGTTTTCCAGAAAAATAAAGTTGAGACAATTAAGACTCTGAGTCTTCTACAACCTTTATCCATTACAAGTTAACATTGGGAGGAGATTTCAATGGATTTTATGACAGGATTACCTAAGATCGAAGGAAAGAGTGTCATCATGTTTGTAGTTGATAGACTTAGCAAGTATGCACACTTTTGTGCATTATCTCATTCATTTAAGGAAAGTACATTTTCTATTACATTTATTTAAATAATTCAAAAGCTACATGGAAACCTAAATATTGTTGTGAGTGATAGAGATCCAATTTTTACTGGAAATTTTTGAACGGAATTATTTTTTTGTTTGGGTACCCAACTAGATCATAGCTCATCTTATCATCCTCAATCTGATGGGAAAACGAAGATAGTGAAAAAATATTTGGAAGGATATCTTAGTTGTTTTATATCTGAATAACAAATAAAATGGGTCAAGTGGTTACCTTTGGCTAATTGGTGGTATAACACTTCCTTCCATACTGCAGCAAAAATGACGCCATTTATGGAACTTTATGGATATCATTAATCATTCATCACATCATCTTTAAGAGAAAATTGTAAGGTTCAAGCAGTGGAAGATCACATTGAGCTTAAAAATAAAGTTCTCCAACTCTTAAAGGATAACATAAATTTGACACAAAATCGAATGAAACAACAGCCAGATCAACATCGTAGCGAGAGAATTTTTGAGGTCGGAGACTGGGTATTTTTATGGATACAACCATACAAAAAAAATTCACTCAAGCAAGCTAAGAAAGATAATAAATTATCGCCAAAGTACTATGGTCCTTACAAGGTGTTGCAAAATATTGGTACTATGGCATAAAAATTGGAGCTTCCTGCTTCTTCTCGAGTACACCCAGTTTTCCATGTTTCATGCTTAAAGAAGGTTATAGGTGAAAAAATTCCAGTTCAAACAACATTTCCAGAACTTGATGAGGAAGGAAAGATCATATTGGAAACTGAAACATTCATGGAAACAAGAACTCAACAACTACGAAATCGATCAATTTCATAGTATCTCATCAAGTTGAAGAACATACCCACTGACGATTCTACATGGGTGGATGAAAATTTTATTTAGAAGCATCCAGAGCTACTCAAGCATTGAGGACAAGAATTTTTGGAAGGAGAGGGGCATGTTAGGTCCCTATATTACTAGTGTAGTCCCTTACTTTTGTTAGTGTAACCCCCTTATTTTTATTGTTGTACCCTTGTAACCCCAATATTGCTATTATTTTTCCCTTACATTATTATTGTTAGGCTGGCTAGGATTATATTGTGACCCCATGGACTCCTATATATAGAAAGGAGGTTTTTTCATTTGATCATACAAGAAGTATTCATTTATGTAATGTAAAGGAGGTTGCCTGCTCGAAGTGGCTTATTTCTAAGGCGTTGATCTCTCTTTTCTTCTATTTTTAGAGTTGGTTTCATAACATAGAAGATGAATAAACTTTTTCATATTTCGACCTAATTGTGTGTTGAAGAGGCACTGAGTGCTTATTTACCCCAATATGTCAACCTAATGATATTTTTTAGGAATACAAGGCTAATAAATTCATATCATTCTAGAGTGAATTCTAGAAAATAATGAATGATATTTGGAGAAACCCTCCAAGTAGTTCAGAAAATACTTATTCTAGTTTGAAAATACATTTTCAAAAAATAATATATGAGAATAAGTAATTTGTTTAATTGTAAGGTTAATGATTTGAAATGGAATTGAACAAAATAATCCTTGTAAGACTTAATACCTACAAGTCACTTGAAATATAATGAAGGTTAGGAAAATTATGCAAAATAACTTAAGTCTAAAATCGGAATAAGACAAAAACGAGAAAAAAATATTAACCATTTAAACGAAAAATAGCATAAGGGGTGAGGATAAAGAATGGGAAATTAAGGAACATGTGTTTTTGACTTATCCTTATCCCCTATCTAATACAAATTGGAATAGTTCCATGACATTGCTTTTAGAGTAGAAACATTGAAGGAATTATATTAAATGAGAAATTTTATGAGAAAGACTTGGTTTGAAGAATTATTGTTTAAAAAATTCGAGGGTTGTTTGAGTCCTTAAATTATATTTCCTTGGAGTAGGTATTCTTTGAGAAGTATTAGAAATTCCTTTCAAAAACTACATGAAAGAAGCCTATAAATTCCAAAAATAAAAGTTAGTCCTATTGGAAGTTGGCCTTTTTTGTTTTTCCACCATAATTTGAAATAATTTCATGTCATCCCCCATTACCCATGGAAAAGAATCTAGCCATATTAATACTATGAATAATAGTTTATAAGGGTAAAATTTCTAACTCTATTTGAGTGTTGAAGGAATCAAATTTACATTGTTATAATGGTTCCACTAGAAGGTAAAGGTGCTCCACTCATTTTGGTTGTATCTAGTTCGAAATGAAAACATAACAACTTGAATGTCGGATTCAGAGAGCATAGTCGAGGGAATTTGTGTTTTGTAGTAGCATGAGGTCCATAGGTCTTACTTAACTCCATATAAACTACCGTCTCATTTATACTTGCATCATATCCATTCCAAGCAAAAGTGAGAAGGTAAGCCTCATGTTCTAGCTATGATTTCTACCAAAATGGTTTGCTAGAGCATATATTGAACCTATTTATGATTTTTTTTGTGTTTTTATTTCATTTTTTTTCTATTTTATCCCTTTATCTATCATGTGCATAAACAAAAAAATATGTAAAAGTAGATCTATAATTTAAAGAAATTAAACATTCATGGTATAGGTTTAAATTCTTTTAATATATCTATTGTGATGAAATTTCTATGTAATATACACACCATTTTATAGACCATTGGTATAATATTTATATTATTTGGTTTTTGTGGGAAGCTCCATGGGATATATGAAACATTTTGAACAGGAAGGTATCAAACCCTAGCCATGGCTAACAAATATTTTTACAATAACCCTCAAGATTTGGAAGGGGAGAGATTAAGATTTTTAAGGGGAGAGGTTGGAAGGATTGGTTGCAGATATCATTTTCAATATGAACCTCCTTATCATGTCTCTAGAAAACATGTTTGGAATTAAAGAAGATATAGGTTTCATATCATATTTTGAATCCAAGAACAATTGAGTGATGAGGAGTAACAAAAGGAGTCAAAGAAAGAACCTTCTTTCGATTGAATATTCATGAATCATTCATGGTACCTCTTCAAGATAAAATAAAATATGTACATAAAGATATATTAAGGTGATATAGCTTCTTTAAAATTAAATCACCTTTTGAAATTTCTATAGGTGTACTTTAGTGTTCACTAGATAGACGAGGAGCATAAAATTTTATTTCATTATTTGAAATTATAGGGACATGCCATAACTAAGTGGAAAAACCACACAAAAACTCTTGATATAGATGAGGATCCCAAAATAACTACGTGGGAGTATTTGAAAACTCTCATTAAGTCCATATTCCACCCTATCATATATGTAAGGGACCAATGTATCTAGTGGCATTAATTCTAGTAGATATCTAGTTGAGTGTATAGGAGTACACCATAGAATTTGAAAATAAGAAAATAATATGGGACATGGCCACTAATAACCCTAATGTAATCATCAAGTATCTAGTGGGATTAAAACATCATCTCCAAAATAAAGTGTTGTATTTAAAACCAAGAATGATCATTGAGCCTTATGTGTAAGAAAACACATGGAAAACATAGTCCAAAATAAAGGGTTGTAAAGTGGCTCAAAATAAAAGGAACACTAGAAAAAATACCATGAAGGGAAGATGAAGTGAAAATTTTGGAAGGAGAAGAAAACAATATTGACTAAATATTAGTGAAAAGAGCCTTGAATTCATTGAAATAATTAGAATGCTGATGGGCACAAGAAGAGAGGTGTTGGAAATTTCATCCCAAGTTTCACTTAAATAAATAGAGGAAGAAAAAGAAGAAAAATAATATTATTACCACATATTTAATAAATCAAGTGGAAATAAACATGTACAAATTGATTGTCTACACCTGAATATAGAAGGATGTGAACCTATGTAGCCTTCATAAATAGGAAGAGAAGGAGATGACAAACTTTTTAAAACAAGAATATACGTGAATAAGATGAAGTATGGTACTTCAACTTAGTTTCATAAAAAAATATCGTATTAGTAGTGTTAGTGTTAGTATTTTCATACTTCCACCGGGGATCAAAATACATTTTCATGTGCATCTTAGGTGTCCCATTTTGTATAAAATTTTCATCATTTCATTAGGTCATGATATAAAATTGTTCCACTGGTTGTTGTCCTGGTCAAATAAGCTTCCTTCTCCCTTAGAATAACATGTTGGTTGACGCATTCGCATGTCTCCTTGAGCTTAATAACACCAATGGAAATTCTCTATTCACTTGGAAGTCTTTAAAGTCAAAGGTCAAAGTCTCATTCAAAATCAGGTCAAAAAGTAGTCACATTAGGTCATTGGGGTTTCGCACTTCCAAAAGTCATTCCTTCATTTAGATGAGGTCAGCATATATATGAGAGGGATTGAAAAAGATCATCATGATGGTTTCATTATACTTTAAAGGTTGTATTTTCAGTTTGAAGACTTTTTTTTATCGAAATGCCATTTTGATAAAAAGGTCACCTATGTAATTTGTTTCTATCTTTTTTAATGTAATTTCATGTTATTATATGTAATAAATGAAATCCAAAAGCTCTCAAAATATAATTATGTCAAGCCTCGGTGAGAAAAAGAAAAATCCAACTACAGGTTGATCAAGCCTGCAATGCAAGAAGAGTCAAAGAGTATTAGTGATAAAGGAAAAATACTTAAAACATTAGAAAAGGGGGTATTTCAAAGTTAAATCAAAATCCACTTGGCTATAAAGCCTATAAAAAATTTCAAATAAGCCATTGTTGCCTTTCAAAGTATTAGGAGTATTCAACAAAGAATAATTTTTGAGTTTTGTGAGCGATTGAGGCCAAATTTATCGGTGTTGCACGTTCAGAAGGTTGGTGCTGCACGCTTGCCCACTAGCACTGTGCCCTTGCCAGGAGATCCCAGTGTAAATTGTGAAGGCACTATGCACTCAAATATAGGCGCTATAGGTTTGGATAGGTGCTTCTCTCTCAAAAAGTGGCATTGCACGCTTGCATAATGAAGACTTCTGAGGGTTGTTTCACTTCAAAACACTTCAAACCGCTTCCAAACTTCTCCTGCAATCCTCCAAGAGCCCTAAAAGTAGTAAGTACATATCATATACCTTGTTTCTAAGTTATTTTATGGCTCTTGAATGAATTGAAATGAAACCCTAGTTTATGGTCATTGTTCATACACTTGGTTCATCTCCTAAAACATATATTAGTCACAAGAAGGGTAATTTTCATTGACCTAGGGTTCTCATTGACCTAGTTTGACCACTCATTTCATTCCTCTCACTCATTCCCTTCACCTATTCAAGCTAACCATCTCATTCCCTTCCCCTTCATCTCACTCCATTTGTATCCTAGGGTTTCATAACTCAGAGTTTAAAATGTATGAAGAAGATAGTGGTGTTGGTGAGGCACAAATGCCAAGAAAAAATTATCACAAAGGAGGGAACATTAATAGGTTTGAACCCATAACCATAAGGGAACTCAAGGCCTCTCCTCTCACTGTGTCTTGTTTCAAGCATGTGGGTTGTTTTGAGTTTTTTGAGAGAGTGTAGCAAATCCAAAATCACCCATATTTAACAAGACTATTCATCACTAATTTACATGAAAAACAGGTTACTCTTACTGGGGTCACCTTTGATATGTCAACCAATGCTATTGCAGCTACTAAAGGGATCCCTAGTGTGGGAGAGGGGTGGTTTAAATAAGAAAACCTTGATATGAGTTATGATGAACCATACCTCAAACCTATGTACAAGGATAAAAAAAAGTCAATTTTCCCTTTCTCTCATCTCCTTGACCGGTATGTTCCCAAGATGAGAATAATCATGAAATACTTCACTTGTGAGGGGAGGTTTTATCGACTCTACTCATACCATATCCAACTCCTCATGCATTTCACTAGAGTTAGAATGCTACACATGCGTTACTATCTTTTTTTGCAACATTGAAAAAGTGGATTACATTGTGTAATATTCCTAATTAGGGATAGCTAATTGGAATATTTGAATTTGTATAGCTTTTTTGTTTATGGTTTGTAAATAAATAAAAATTGAGAAAATAGGGTATAACTGACTTTAGTAGAATAAGACACCCGCCTAGTAGTACAATGTTGTGACTCAAGGGGGGTCAAGGGGGGCCACACACCACATAGAGGAGGGAGCTTACGTGCACTCTAGAAGCTTCTGTGCAGATAAGGATGAGGATGTGGATGAGAGAGAGGCTATGATGGGTTTTGGAGGGAAACCAATGCTATAAAAGATGGAGGAGCCTCCTCACTTGGATCATTCTGGATTTGTTGATTTTAGAGTGAGACTTTGGTCTTCTTTAGCACGCTGGCTGTTTAGCCTGTCTGCAGCACTGTTTAGTGCACCGACTGTCTCCGTGCGGAGATCTCACCCTTAGCCTCGGGGGACTTCGAGTGCCTACTAAGGAAATGTTTGTTTCCTTGCATTTTTTGAGTCATTTCATTGTTTGGGTTTGTTGCGGAGCTAGAGCTGATAGAAACTGCGTAGTCACTGGGAGAGAGGACGCAGTCCATTGTGGAGGAGCTTCGGATTGGTTTTTCTGCAGACGATTTCACCAAGATTTCTAGAAGAGGGTCAGCCTTTACCCGTCAGAGGGTTTTGGCAGAATTTGTGGTAGTATTTCAGCTATTTCTATCCAGCTACTACGTTGTCCCTTGGAGGCCAGCGTAATTCACTACGGAGGCAGTTTCTGGTGTTTTCGGGGGTTGGCCATTGTTGGAATGGTTTGTAGATCTTGTATGGGTTATTGAGGAGAGGAGGTTTGCCGATTTTCAGCTCATTTCGGCAAGGGGATCATCCCCTAGTTTTCTGTCCATTTCAATAGTTGCAGCTACACAACAGTTTCCAGCAGCTAGGACGCAGTTCCTAGAGCAGCCATTTTCGGTATTCTCTGAGAGTGTTTTCTCACGTGCTTTGTGCAAGATTAGCTTATAATACTCCATTACATTTCTTAGATTAATAAAATGGCTCATCATTTCTTCTATATGTTTTCTGGATGAGTTGTCGTAGTTGTCGTTGTTGCTATGGTTGTTGTGTATTCTTTCTATTGTATGTCTATTATTAATTTTGAGCATTCTAGTTCTATACCACTTGCTGTGTTATCTTTCACTCTTAGATAGAGTCTGGAAAGGGCTAGGTAGCCTCCGGATCTCGTCCTCTTTAGGAGCGATATATCTGGTCAATGCCCTCCCAATCTATCTCTGGTTGGAGTTTTCTTGTGTTTTAGAGATATCCTCGAAACAGGATATTATAGTGGTATCAGAGCATAGTTCTAGCTTAGCCTATGATCTATGACATCAGGAAAGAGACCGTATAGAGGTAGAAAGCATAGAGACCGTGAGCGTAGGTTGGAAGCCACCTACGAAGAGGAAGATTGTGCCCAAGTAGAGAACGCAGATCAGGAGAGAGAGCCTATGAAGGACGCAGAGGAGGTAAATCTTGTAGTAGATTTGAGGTAGGAAGCGCCGATGGCAGATGACACAGAGGCCAAACAGTTTGGAGATGCACTCCTCAAGTAGGTGTAGGATTTAACCTAACAGATTGAGGTGATGGGCCAGAGGTTCATAGCTATGGAGGCTAGGCAGCGTGAGACTCCACGGGTTTTTGAGGTCGAAGAGGGATTAGGTGCATCCCACCATTTTCTAGAGAAGGGTGCTGCTCAGCATGATACTCCTCAGCCGAAGGCTTCTTATGCACCTAACCGCACTACTATGCCCACTTTATTGGGAGCTGATGCAGGGGCAGAAGCCCAATAGGAGGCAGAGCTCAGGCACTTAGATGATTATTTTGCAGAGTATCAGTCCTACGGGCAGGAGTTCAGGGATGCTCTCACATTCAAAGATTTTTTGCAGCTCCAGCGGGATAGTAGACCCCGCAACCATCATAGAGGGCACCGACATTACCATGATGGAGATTTCCACCGTGCCTCTAGTAGATTTCATTTGCCTACTTTTGATGGGTCATCAAACAGTTCGGCAAAGTCTTGGTTGGAGAAGTTGGATATTTATTTCCAGCTTAACCAGATGTCAGGGACGAGGCCATCGAGGTGGAAACATTACATTTGGATGGTGAGGCCCACAACTGGTGGTTCCATGGGATGGTGACACTCACGCATTCCACATTTACGACATACAGTGAGTTCACTAGGATATTGATGGAGTGTTTTGACCGGAGGGATCCGGAACAACATTTTTTTGAGCTGACAAAGCTCAAACAGACAGGAAGCCCAGAGACATAAATTGCAGATTTATTTAGGGTTTTGGTGATGGTGCCACATCTATCCACAACACATATGATCTATATGTTTGTGGAGCGATTAGCAGATCCACTTCGAGGTCTAGTCAGATCCACTAGAACAACTACACTCTAGGATGTTATCAGGAGGACCAGGGATTTGCAAGATGCATTGCCTAGGATGTGGACATCTGACCCCGAGAGACAGGGTTTCCAGCCTAAGGGGAAGGATTTGAGGGCTCCTCCCCCAAAGGGGAATCCAGGACAGGCACAAGTAGATGATGAGGCTAGGAGGGAGTTGAGGAAGAAGCGGCTATGCTTCACATGTCAGGAGCTGTGGGCACCAAGGCATAGGTTTGCTACTGGAAAAGCACACTTCATTGAGGTCTTCTTTGATGACAGTGGGGAAGAGGATGAGGAGGATGATGAGGAGGCAGGATATGGTCAGATGACCCAGAATTAGTTGCCACCTCCACCTCCAGGGACAGGAGGTGTAGCCTTTGCACCCACAGGAGGGGCCCTTGCAGCTTTGTGAGGAGTTCCTAAGTATTTGACGCTGCACGTATGTGCGACAGTACATGGCCAGTGAGTATCAGTCTTGGTTGATAGTGGGGCAACCCACAATTTCATTGATGCATAAATGGTCGAGCGGAGAGGTATACCGACTGAGAGTTTTGACGGGTTTTCAGTTTTCATCCCAGGAGCCTAGATGATGCAGTGTGCCCAGTATGTTCCAGAGTTAGTAGTGACGATGGGTACTTACACCGTGATTGATCACTTTTTTGTAGTCAACATACTAGATACCAATGTGGTACTGGGTGTTCAGTGGTTGATTACGCTAGGGAAGGTCACCACGGATTGGGAGGCCTTAGAGATGGAGTGGGATGACAAGAAGACTGGGAAGCATGAGAAGATCTATGGGATGCATACTTACCCACCTCATACAGTTTCGACACACTGGATGGAGGCAAACTTCCAGAAGGGAAACATAGAGTGGGCAGTTGAGTTGCAGGCATCACAGGAAGAGACCAGCGGTGAATAAGTTCATCCAGAGATACAGGCTATCCTTGACAGACATGAGGTAGTGTTTGGGGCTATACCACCAGGTCGACCACCAGATAGAGGGTTTGAGCATACCATCGAGCTGGAGCAGGGTATCCAGGCAGTGATCACTACACCCTATAGGCATCCCAAAGCCTATCAGGATGAGATAGAGTGGGCCATCCAGGAGTTTTTGGCTCTTGGACACATCAGACTGAGCACGAGTCCATTTTCTTCTTCTGTAGTGCTGGTGAAGAAGAAAGACGACACTTTGAGGATGTGCATTGACTACAGGGCCCTGAACAAGAAGACTCTGAAGAATAGGTACCCTATACCCAGGATCGATGAGCTAATGGATGAGTTGAGAGGAGCTAAGTTCTTCTCAAAGATTGATTTGAGATCAGGGTACCATCAAATTCGTGCGAGGGAACGGAATATTCCCAAGACCGCTTTCAGGTGTCATTATGGGCACTTTGAGTTTCTGGTTATGCCTTTTGGGCTGACAAATGCGCCAGCTACTTTTCGGTCCTGCATGAACCATATCTTCCGCAGTCATCTGAGGAAGTTTGTATTGGTTTTCTTTGACGACATAATCATATATAGTAGGACATGGGAGGAGCATCTCCAGAATATAGAGACAGTGCTACGCATCTTGGAAGAGCAACAGTTCTATGCTAAGCTCCCCAAGTGTGAGTTTGGGATGACAGAGATGTTGTATTTGGGTCACATAATTGGAGTGGATGGAGTGAGGGTCCATGAGGAGAAGATTAGAGCCATCATAGATTGGTCAGAGCTGAAGAATGTGACACAACTTCATGGGTTCATTGGGATATGTGCCTATTACAAGAATTTTGTCAAAGGGTTCCCACAGCTTGCTACACCCCTTACAGATTTGATGAAGAAAGGGGCATTCGGTTGGATAGATACAACGCAACAAGCCTTTGATAGGCTTAAGGAGGTCATGAGAAGCTACCCAGTGCTTGTATTGCCAGATTTTACACAGCCATTTGTCATGGAGTGTGATGCATTGGGAGAGGGGATCGGTGCAGTATTGATGCAGGGGGGACACCCTATAGCTTTTGAGAGCTGGAAATTCCTTCCACATGAGAGGTTGTATCCTATTTATGACAAGAAGATGTTGGCCATCATGCATGCATTGGCCAAATTCCAGTAGTATCTAGTAGGGAACAGATTCAGGGTGAGGACTGACCACAATAGCCTCAAGTTCTTTTTGGAGCAGAAGTAGCTACAGGAGAGGCAGCAGAAGTGGATCAGTAAGATCCAAGAATATGACTTTGACATTGAGTATGTCAAGGGTAGAAATAACGTGGTAGCAGATGCCCTTTCATGTAGACCAGCGACGTTATCTCTTATGAGCTTGGATGCAGATTGGAGGGCTCGACTTTTAGTTGAGCACTCCAAAGTCAAGTTTTCACGTGAGGTACTGGACGGATGGATGGCAGATGACCAGTACAGGGTGGTCGGTGAGATCATCTATTACAGGGACATGATCTTCTTGACTGAGGGATCTCAGCTTAAGAAGAAGATACTCCAGGCATCACATGACTCTCCATTGGTAGGCTATCAGGGGTTTACCAAAACCTATAGGGCCATTAGAGAGAGGTTCTCATGGAAGGGCCTCAAGGAGGATGTACTCCAGCACATCACGAAGTGCAATTTTTGTCAGAGGAACAAGAGGGAGATGAGCCATCCCACAAGAATTTTGCAGCCTCTTCCCATTCCGAAGGGGAAATGGGAGAGCATATCAATGGACTTCATCACAGGGTTGCACATGGTGCAGAGCAAGGATTGTATCTTTGTCATTGTTGATCGACTGACAAAGTATGCGCACTTTTTCACCATATCCATGCATGACACAGTAGCACAGGTGGCCGAGCTATTCTTCCAGGAGGTTTTCAGGTGGCATGGTATTCCTAAGACCATCACCAGTGATAGGGACAACCGCTTCATGGGACGATTTTGGCAGGAGCTTTTCCGGTTAGTGGGGACGAAATTGACAATGAGTACCAGTTACCACCCACAAATAGATGGATAGACGGAGATAATTAACAAGTGGTTGGAGGGCTACTTGCGTAACTATGTCAGTGGGAAACAATGAGCATGGTTGAGGTGGTTGCATTTGGGGGAGTACTGCTACAACTCGACACATCACATGTCTATTGGTATGTCACCATTTTATGCTTTGTATGGGCAACATCCTTTATCATTTTCTGATGTGATGTTGAGTACGAGTAATGCTCCTAGAGCCAAGATGTGGATCCAAGAGAGTTAGGATATCCTCTGAGCTCTCAAGGACAACATGCCTACAGCACAAAACCAGTAGAAGTTGTATGCTGACAAAGGTCAGGTGGAGCAACAGTTTGAGGTAGGGCACTTGGTCTACCTACGCATACAGCCATACCGACAGTCATCGCTGAAGAAAAAGGGAGCTGAGAAGCTCAAGCCACATTTCTACGGGCCATACAGGGTGATACGCAGGATTGGGTAGGTGGCATATGAGTTGGAGCTACCCCAAGGCAGCAAAATCCACAACATTTTCCATGTATCATGCCTGAAGAAGGAACTGGGACAGCAGGTGACAGTGACAGAGGAGCTACCACTGACAGATGATGAGGGGCACTTGGTATTGCAGCCGGAGGCCATTATTGATACTAGGGAGAGGCGGTTACGAAGTAGGATGGTCCGAGAATTCTTGGTGTGGTGGAAGAATTTTCTGGATGAGGATGCCACTTGGGAGAGTGAAAAGATTATGTAGCATCCATCACTTCAGTTACTTGAGGCCAAGCAACATTTTGCGGGGGGGGGGGGGGAACTATAATATTCCTATTTAGCGATAGCTAATTGGAATATTCGACTTTGTATATTTTTTCCGTTTATGGTTTGTAAATAAATAAAAAGTGAGAAAACAGGGTCTAACTCACTTTAGTAGAATAAGACACCCACCTAGTAGCACAACGTTGTGACTTAAGGGGGGTCAAGGGGGGTCACACACCACGTAGAGGAGGGAGTGTACGCGCACTCTAAAAGCTTCTGTGTAGATAAGGATGAGGATGTGGATGAGAGAGAGGCTATGGCGGATTTTGGAGGGAAACCAATGCTATAAAAGATGGAGGAGCCTCCTCATTTGGATCATTCTGGATTTGTTGATTTTAGAGTGAGACTTTGGTATTCTTTAGCGCGCTGGCTATTTAGCCTGTCTGCAGCACTGTTTAGTGCAATTAATGTCTCCATGCGGAGATCTCACCCTTAGCCCCGGGGGACTTCGAGTGCATGCTTGGGAAAGGTTTGTTTCCTTTCATTTTGTGAGTCATTTCATTGTTTGGGTTTGTTGCGGAGCTAGAGCTGATAGAGATTGCGCAGTCACTGGGAGAGAGGACATAGTCCATTATGGAGGAGCTCTAGATTAGTGTTTCTGTAGATGATTTTGCTAAGATTTCAAGCAGAGTGTCAGCCTTTTCCCATCGGAGGGTTTTGGTGGAATTTGTCGCAGTATTTCGGCTATTTCTATCCAGCTACTGCACTGTCCCTTGGAGGCCAGCATAATTCACCAGGGAGGAAGTTTCTGGTGTTTTTAGGGGTTGGCCATTCTTGGAATGGTTTGCAAATATTGTCTGGGTTATTGAGGAGAGGAGGTTTGCCGATTTTCAGGTCATTCCGACAAGGGGATTAGCCCCTAGTTTTCTATCCATTTCAGCAGTTGCAGCTACACAGCAGTTTCCAACAGCTAGGATGCAGTTCCTAGAGCAGCCATTTCCGATATTCTCTAAGAGTTTTTTCTCACTTTCCTTGTGAAATATTAGGTTATTGTACTCCATTACATTTCTCAGATTAATAAAATGGCTCAGCATTTCTTCTATATGTTTTCTGGATGAGTTTTCGTAGTTGTCGTTGTTGCCGTGGTTGCCATGTACTCTTTCTATTGTATCTCTATTATTGATTTTGAGCATTCTAGTTCTATACCACTTGGTCTGTTATCTTTCACTCTTAGACAAATTTTGGAAAGGGCCAGGCAGCCTTCGGATCTTGTCCTCTTTAGAGGCGATATATCTGGTAAATTCCCTCCCAGTCTATCTATGGTTGGAGTTTGCTTGTGTTTTAGAGATATCCCCAAAATGGGATATTACACATTGTGAAAAAGAGGGATTACAATCATAAAATGTAGAGTCTGTTTCATCATTCACTCATCAAAATGGTGGTCATGCATCAGCTTTAACAGAAAAACATTTCGTGGTATGAATTCATTTCAAATGAGGTTTTCACTAATTAACCTAGCCATCATGAGCAAGATATTCCTTCATCATCTCATCCTCCCATATCCAATTCTCCATCACATCCAACTGTTCATACATTACCACCCACTCAAATCCATTCACCTCATGTTGATCCTACCTCATGACCTTTCTATAACCCTTCACCATCACATCATGATACTGGGGGATCAAGTAGTGAAAGGGACATTGAGGGAGCTTGCACTAAAATGACTGATATTGATCCATTTCCCATGAAATATCAAAGAGACCACATGCATGTGTTTTATTCACATGGTGTGAAAGATGCCATGCCTTCTTCATTAGAAAAATAGGTAGACAAGGGCAAGGAAAAGGCTACAAAACCTATCATTGTTTAGCAGGAGGACAAACATGAAATTGAGTATGAGTTTCAATTGATTGAGAATGATAAGGAGGATGAGGATAAAGCCACTAGTGTAGTGATCAGAGGCAAGGAGGCCAATATTAGTGAGCTTCAAGCTAATCCTGATAGATCACAATACATGATTGAATTTCTTGAGCTATAAATTCAGCAACTAAAGACTAAGCAAACCATCAGTGATGTCAAGACAATTAGAGCTCAGAGAGAGGGATGAAAGGCTAGGGCCTTGCTAGAGGAGACCCTAACCAGATTTGAGGATAGTGATGATGAGCAAGATCCACTTCCGAGATAGAAATCGAGGAAAATTGGGCTAAAGAAGGCTTTAGCTCAGGAAAGGTAGAAAGAGGCTAAATTTGCAGAGTAGCTTACTCAAAGTGAGCTGCTTGCCATAGAGATTAGCAGAGATAGAGAGTCTTGGCTTGAGAGATCCAATTTGCATATGGAGGGCCTACTAGAGAAGGCAAAGAAAGACATTGAAATTTAGAGGAATATGGAAAAACACTACGCCATGAGAAATGGGATTGCAAGGGCCAAGCTCAAACGAGCCCATGCAAATATTCGAGCTTTGATTGAGCGAAAGGAGAAGGAGAAGTTGAAAATTCTTGTTGAGGTGTCTCTCATGCATCAAACCCTTGATTAGCAAGAAAATTCAAAATTTTGGCAAACCTTGTGAAAATTTTGATTTTTGGACAGTTTAGCACACAGGAAATTTTCTAAACGCACAACGCCATTGGCACTGCACTCTTTTTTGGGGCATCCAACTGACGAATGGCCACCACCATCATGTTCAGAGGGATGAGGACATCAAGTCAAGAGATTTTTTGAAGATTTGGAGTAGAATAGGTCCCTCAAAGAGGCAAAAAAACACCAAAAAATCATATTTCTACCCTCTTTTTGACCATGGCGCTGCGCGTTTACCAGTCTTGGGAGAATAGTTTTTTGGCAGGGCGGATGGACACCATTTTGAAAACTGGAGGCATATTTGGAAACTAGACTCAGAAATTTCCAATGAGCTATCATGGAGCTGATTTGGACACTAGAAAGGCCTCCAAAATTTGGTTGTAGGACATGCCATTTTTTTGTCATGGCGTTGCGCATTTACCAAGGAATTGGCAATTTTCATTGTTTTCAGCATTTTTGACTTTTTGACTTTTTTATTGGGAAAATGGGAAAATTACTGATCTAAATGGTCAATATGGATGTAACTATCATGTTTTAACTTTTATCTAGGGTAGATGCATCAGATAAGTCTTCTAGGAGGTCAAATGGATCGGTTTCCTCTCTTTTAGAGGCAAATTGTTGGGTTTTCCTAGTCTTCAGTTTTCTGTTTAGGAGTAGGTGAAATAGCTCCTCCTCTCATGGATTTGACTCCCTGAGGCTAGGGAGAGTAATTTTGAGGCCTATTAGATGTATTTTCTCATTCATTGTAATGGTTGGACTCACCTGGAGCTTTGGCATCTCAAGAGACAATTTGTGTATCAATTTGGCATGGACATTAATAGAAATTTGTAGCTATTTCTTTGGGATCCATGTGGTATGAGTTATATACATAGTTTCCTCTCTGTTATCAATTTTTCTAAATTTATTTTTAATTCATAAACCATTTCATGTCTATAATATACTATATTTGAAGTTTGAAAGGCAAAATCCATATTTATTTATGCTCTGTTTTCAGAAATTAAGTATAATGTGTTCCTTCTCCTCAGTTTAGGGAAAATACATTCCAGATTCTTTCCCTAGCTCCTCACCAGTCTCTTCACCTCACCATAATCATATTTTAATGTTTAAACATTCTACCTACCTTGCCGCTTGGAACCCATGCAAATTTTGACCTAATTTCCTTGACCTAGCTATTTGGCTCCTGCTGATCCAAAAAACCCTACAAAATGAAGATCAAAACCCTAAGCTACTATACCTAGCCTAAAATATTATTTCCTTAGTCATTTTTACTATGTTCTATATGGAGAGAGTCCTCTCCTGACCTAGTAGGGCTAGCACCTTGGCTAAGCGTGGTTTGAGGTTACCTCGGGATTGCCTCTCTTAGCCTTGAGGTTCAATCTCAATGATAACAAGTATATTAATTGAAAAAACATGGATCTGAGGTCCATATTTATACTGTTCAACATCCACTAGGAATATTCAATGATAAAGGTAAGGAAAGAGTGTAAAATTAAGTTTTTTTTTAGTGATAATTATTTTGATGAAGTAGAATTGGATGTAATTCCACTTGATGTTTATCAAGTTATATTTGTGAGTGTCTACATGTGTATAAGGGAAAAAATATTCATGTGAAAAGCCATGTAATATTTCCTCTTTAATGAAGGAAAATCCTTCACTATAATTTTCATAATGGAAAGTTGATGATTTCACTAATAAGAGCTAGTAAGGGTAAGAAATTTATCGGTTCTAACAAAATGTTTGATTGGTTACTTTTAAGATAAAAAAAATATATAGAAGATTCAATGAGAAAAAAGGAATCCCTAATTAGGTTTTCAATAAGGAAGAGTGACAACAACTCGAAAATTTAATATAGGAAAATATGGGATTTTTCTACGAGCTTAAAGAGATACCATCCAAGAAAGAAGTTGAGCATAATATTTAACAATCACTAGAGAGTACATTCCAAAACATTAGGTTCTATAGGAATTTCATTCTATAAGAAAAAGGGGTGAGGAATTAATTTGAACAGTTGCTAGAGCAAGGTGATATTCAACCTAGTATGTGACCATGTGGATCACTCATCATAATTCTTATAAAGAAGTATGTGACTTGTTGAATGCTCATTAATTACATGGAATCTAACATAATTAGTCTTTTTAACTGTACCCATAGGTAAGGTAGATGATTCATTACATGAGTTTAAGGAAAAATAATAATTCGCAATGCTACGTTTAATGTAAACTATTAGAAGGTGTGACTGAAGGAATAAGACATCTAGAAGACTACATTCGAAACTAGGCAATGTTTGTATGAGTGATTAGTCATGCCATTTGGTTTATGCAATGCAATAGATACATTTATGAGACTAATGAATGAAGTTCAACTCCCTTATCTAGATTCATTTATTATTCATTATCATGATGATATATATTTTTATAATACTGCATGAGAGGTGCATATCCAAAAGTTGATGTAGGTGATAAAGATTTTGAAGAAGTTTCAACTCTTATAAAATGTTAAGAAATGTTAGTTTGCATAGTAGTATTTGGTGTATTTAGGTTATTTTATTAGTGAAATGGATATCAAGATTTATCCTACTGGTGAGTCCTGATTTTGCTCACTTTTTATAACATTTATAAGGCCTTGATTTCCCTCTTTTGGCTGTTTTGACCCTTAATAACCTTATTTTCCCATATTACATGTGTTTTGACCAATAGGGTGTTGTGATATTTAAGGCATGAAAATTATTCTAAAAAGTATCAATTTCACTTTGTTCTTGAGTATTTTAAATTCTATATGTTATGTAATCAAATTATCTACACTTTGAAGGTTGACTGATTAAATATTATGCAAACTAATTATCTTCTGAAGTAGTTTGACAATTTCCTATAGACGACCTATGATTCCCTGATTTCCTGTAGACATTCTGCGATTTCCTATAGACGTGGATTTCCTGTAACCGTTTTGATTTTGATGCAACAATATCGATGGTTGAGTATGTTCCATTCAACATCAAGAGGAATGGGACTATGGGTTTTGTTTGGAAATCTGCATACATGGATGTTGTCCTATTGGTTGCATCGAAAATTCCACCGAAACTATTGAGATATTTAGTCCTTTCATTGATTTATATATTTGGAAATAGCTCCAGCAACTCAACGAAATCAGTTTGATCCATGCTTTTAGTCATGGACCAAACTCAACATAGCTATTTTTATTGTCTTTTCCATTTATTGTTACCAAACAGTTGTAATATTTTAGTGTTCCTAATTTGGCCATGTTTATGCCTCTACAGTTGTATAAATAATTTTTATGTTTCATTTGTAATAAAGGTTGGACGTACCAGACTTCTGCACTATTGTAATATTTCACCAAATTAATATAAAATTACATGTTCTATTGATCTTGTTATGTAATCTCCTTTAGCAGTAAAAGTGATTTTGAGTGAGGGAGGGCCCTCTTTTCTCATAACTCTAGTAGTTATAGATTTGTGTTTCTTTTGATATTTCTTATGAATTGATAGAATCATTGCACAACTATTGTTTCACTTTTTTAATTTGTAGCATCACATGTATGATGGTTAAATGGTGAAGTTCATTTGATCAATATGTTTGGATTCATTTGATCACGCTTTGATTTACATTGTGAAATGTTAAATTGATTTCATTATTTTTTGATTGGTCCCTTGTCTTTTTTTGATCAGCACCAACAATATTAAGTGTTGTAAAGGGATTATTAAATCCACTCCATAGCCTTTGCTGCTATGTGTTTACGAGGGAAATATATATTGGACATGTGTGTGTAGGGTTTTGATTAGAGAAACACTTAAAGTATCATTCTGCATATATTTTTCACAACATATCATAAGCCTACCTACCACTGGTTGATGATGTATGTCTGTCGAATTATAATTCTATAATTTGCCCAAACATTTTAGCACCGTTATCAAGGTCGTGCTAAGCAATTATAATGAAAGTGTTTTAGTATGATTTCTTGTTGTTTGACCCTACACACGTGCAGAGATCAGAATTCACCAAAGCCATGTCCTGATTGTTTGGTAAGTAGAGTTTTGAATTTTTTGCGTAATATATGAATATGGTCCAATATTTTCAAATGTTTTTAGTGGTGGTGTGAGCACCACTTCGTCCACTAATAAACTGACAATAACAAGGAATTTTGTAAGGAACAAGGCAATGAATGAAGAAGAATTTGAACATGAGGTTTGTAGTTCTGAAAAGTTCTTTGTAGTTGATCCTAAGCAGATTAATACTTCCACAACAAATTATTATGTTAGAAGGTCTTATTTTTCTATTTTCTCATTTGTCATCCTGAATATGAATTCCTCGCCAATCCTATTTAAGAACCAGAGTTCGAGAGCATTGACTCTGAAGAATTTGTAGCATACAAGGGTCCTACACTCTCTTGGTCTATTATGGCTCTTCTAGAGGGTACTGGTACTACAAATGGTGACTATAATGAGAATGAAGAAGAACTCGTCACATTTGAATTTACTATCAGGGAGACTGATGGAGCTACAATAACGTTCTTTGTTCCCTATTATCCAATCTCATTTTCCAGAGAGGTTGGAGATTAAAATAAAACCACCCAATTTCGGTCTTGTGTCTGAACTGATAAATGTATCCTTTAAGATCCCATTACTGCAAGAAATTAGGGATATCCCATTTTATGCTAAAACAATGAGGGAGCTATGTACCAAGGAATTAGGGAGGAGGAAGAAATAACCCTCCATAATTAAAGTACGTGGAAAACTTGCAAGCCTTATGTCCACTGGATTTTCTACTGAAAAATATGCAGATCCTAGAATCCCCGTGGTTACCACCTTTATCAACGGGTATCTGATAAGAAACACTCTAATAAATTTAGGTGTAGCCATCAAGGTGATGACAATGTAGGAATTATATCACATAGGATCGTTTGACTTACTTCCTACTCCTATTGTGTTAGAATTATCAGACATGTGTAAGGTAAAGCCAGAGGGTGTATTAAAAGACATTGTCATTTCATTGGATTCCTTGGAGTACCCAACAAAATTTTATGTTCTTCAACCTAGGAACAACTTGGGAGGGCATCCTTTGATCATGGGGATACCTTGGTTAACTATGAAAGATGCCTACATAGGGTGTAGGTTTGGAAACATGACCATCACTCATGGAGCTGAAACTAAGAATATTAATTTTTACCCCCTTGTGGTGTTTTCTTCACCCAATTCTTCTTGTGCGAGATTTTTCTCGGCTGTTGAATCTAGACATGTGTCGGCATAATTACGGTCGATATTACCCTGGCCACAAAATTCCTACATCTAAATATCACTAAGGGTTTCAGTACCCTGTGTTAGCACTATAAATGTTAATAGTCTGACCACCATTGTCTCACCGTTTTCAAAATTTTCTTGTTCCCTAGCCTATGTCAAAATTTGAGTAATTTTTAATAAAAGCCAGAAAAAGTCTCAAAACCAAAAATATTTTTTAGTTTTATAGTTTGTGTTGTTTCTTAGGCTCATAAAAGGAGTTAAAACCACTATTTTAAATTAGGTTAGTGTCGAAGCTTATTTGTCATTTTTGTAATAATATTATAGCTGCTCTTTCTTGGATAATAGCTACCCATGTTTAAGTTTCATTGGTAACACAATGATAGAAAAGGGAAGCTATTTCTCCAAAATGAAGGTTACATTGGTGACACAGGGAAAAGAGCAGATATTTCTTCAGGAACATGTTTTCATTAATGACATAGAGAAAAGGGCAGATATTCCTTTGAAGTTTGGTTATATTGCAATACAGAGATAAAGGCAACTATTTCTCAAGCATAAGGAGCTGCAAGGAATATTTTCAGGGAAAATATCATTGCTCTTTGAAGTTGATTGAAGATATCCTATGTTATAACATGATCATTATTTTTAACAGAGTAATTATTTTTGACTTGGGAGAATTATTATAGGTGAATGTTTATATTATTAATGCAACTAACCTATAGCTACCCTACTAATACTAAAGTAGAAGTTAAGGTACAAGGTATCAATTATTAAATGATACACGAGAGTGTTATCAGTTATGGGATGACTTGGCTCTCGTATTTGAATGATTTCAAATCGTTCCATTAAGCCATACCATAGCTAAAGGAGTAGCTTCAGAGGGTTAGGCTCACTATTCTCATGACCGAGGTTCTCTGTGGAGATTACAGGTAATAGAGTCACATCCTCCAACAACTAGTTTATGATTCCAAGGCACAAAATCACTCCCTACAAGTTTAAACAATTGTGCTCAGAGAGAGCTTAGATTTTGAGAAGAATGGGAAAAGGTGGAAATTTCAACTGATCTGAGCCATAAAACACCAAGTTTGTTTATGCTAGATAGAATTCACAAGTGAAGACAGTAGCTGGTGTAAGTTTTTTCAAAAAATTTCCGGAGAAAATGTAGCTTTAACATAGGCCTTTGCCGAGAGCTTTGATGGAGAGAAAGTCAAGCTCGGGAGAAATACTTTAGAAATATTTTAAGCCATCATAGATAGAGCTACTCAAACCTTGGGCACTAGAGAACACTGGCTCAAGAAGAAAATGTTGCAAACAGAAGTATGTCCCTTCCTCAAACCTGAGCATGTGAATGCCAAATTGACTCCAACTGTGCATATTTATTGTTTTAGAGAGGAATGGAAACACGTAATCACCACTATGCAATGCTACGTTAATTTTGAAGGTATATTCTCCTCTTTCCACCAATACCAAATGAGATTTATTGCTCATATTTTAGGTGACAAAACTATGATTTTTCCCTACTTCCTATACGATACTTGCTTAAAATGTCATTGAAGTTGCAGAAAATCCCTATCTATTCCCTGCATAGGCTATATCATAGGTTTTCAATCAAAATTTTGATTTTCTACCACCTTAAAAAGAAAAATAATACTTGGGATAAATTCCTGACAGAGGAGGGGTTTGGTAGTATCAACTCTAGCAGGAGGTTAGGGAGGCCCAATAAGAAAAATTCCCATGAAAAAATGAGCAAAAAACTTGTGCCAAACAGGTCACAACCATCTTGGTCTATCCCATAAACTAGTAAGAAAGCTAGAAGTTGAGCCAAGAGGGCTAGAACTGAACCTGTCACTCCCATACTCATGGTGCAGCCAACAGAGAAATTTTATGAGAGAAAATTTTATCAGAGAACACTCCATGAGATTCAAGCAAGGGAAAATTGTTAAGTCTACATGTGATTAAAGTAGAGATTCTTCCTCAAGATATAGAGGCATAAGAAGGTTTATCCTAGGAGAGAAAATTTCAGAGGAATATAGTAGTGAAATACCTATCCAGGTACCAATTCAAGTGCTAATTCAAGTACCAGTTCAACTGTATATTCGAGTTCAACACTCCATCCCAGTAGTTGCAGAAGAGAAAGAAGAAAATAGGGACTAACACTAGCTCAATTTTTTTCTTCCCTCAAGACACCCAAGAAACATAAAAGGAGAAAGGGTAAGACTATCATTCACTCTTATTCATCATTCGAAGAAGATAGCAGTGATGATTATTTCTCAGAGATAGAATATGAATAAGGTCAATCTAGTAGTATCGTGTAGAAGAGAAGAAGGGTTTGCTATATTCCTAACCCATATCTTAAGAGGCCACACACTAGGCATAAAAGCAAACTTAGGCTGAATAGAAAATTGATTGCTAATCCTAGAATGAGAGAAGAAATCATTAATGTTGATGAAATCCCAAAACATGAAACCAAGAAGGCCAGAGCTCAGAAAGAAAATCATACAATAAAAGAACTAGAAGGCTCACTAATGTAGAGTCTCTCAAAATATTTTCTTCAATACTTGATTTTATCTAAACCTTTCAGGGGAGGCTCACACATTTTTGTCCTAATAAAAAAATTTAGCTATTTGCAGAATTTCTGGTTATAGCTACCTAATTTTGAAAAGGGTGACTTTAATTTCCCGAGTTTTTGTATGAAGGAAGTGGAGGCAGTTTTTGTTAAAGTCTCGAGGGGTGCTACTGAGGAGTAGTTAAATGCATGAATTATCAACAAGAAAGGCTACTAACAGGTGTCATTTTATCAAGCTCCTTTCTAAATTTTAGAATTTTGTTTTTGCTCTTTTTGGGGAACAACCACATGTCATCTTCAGGTGTTGTTTGCACTTTTTGTGGAAGTGGTTGTACCAGAAAGAGGATCAGTCTTCCAATAGATTGCCATATCGTTCAAGCTACTTCTCATTACAAGCCATCATGGTATTTATTTTATTTATATTTCACTTATGTTGCACCACTTTGCATTAAATTTTAGGATAAGCCTCATCTTATGTATGGATATGTAATAAATTTTCTAGAACAAATTCACACTTTGTTTGGATATGTTAGAATAATATCTCTTGTAAATATATATTTTGAAACTCAATGGAGAAAATGTTGGTGGTTTGTGAATATTTTTCTCATATGATCAGTGTACCTTTTCAGTGAATGATATTGAAGAAGAGTTTTGAGGACTTATTGCCTACTTGATATGTGTGTTGTGAATATTTCTATGTGTTTCCACACCTCACTCTCTTCAATTGCAGTTTGTGATTTCAGATGTTGTTCTATGTTCTTATGAGTCTTTGGATGTGTTTATGTATCTTATTAACTTTTATCAGTCTTACTCAGTGAGCTTTGTTGATGAGATGTATATAATGATAGTTCAAAGAGAATTCCTTATGATAGTGATTTTTCATGATATACAAAAAGATTATTGTAAGTATTTATATAGCCTTCTCTTGTTTATATATTATCAAATTGTTTCTTGTGTTCTCTTTCATAAAAACAGTGGTTTTCTCCTTTTCATGACCATTGTCCCTTCCACTATTTCATACTTTCTTCTTTCCATAGGCTACAAACTCACATTTTTCTTTCTTGTGTTCTCTTTCATAAAAATAGTGGTTTTCTCCTTTTCATAACCATTGTCCCTTCGACTATTTCATACTTTCTTCTTTCCATAGGCTACAAACTCACATTTTTCTACCTTATCAAGCCTCAATACCCTCATTAGTGTGACAATGAAATTGACTGAAATCCCTTTTTAGTGATTGAGAGCTTAAACCACCTACCATCATATAATCCAAGTCATTAAATTTCCCTAGAGCTTAGGATGTGACTATTCAAGCACTTGAAGCAATCCAAGTGTTGATTCTAGCGCTAACATCTTTCGGTGCGTTTGTTGGGAGATGAAGGCCTTCAAATGAAGTATTCTCTCGAGTCTCTTATTTTTAATGATTGAAAATAAATTCTTGATGGTGAAGAAGAACTGGTGAATAGAAGAAGATTGAAAATTGGTTCACCCGGAGACTCCAAAAAGAGGAAGAGGGGTTTCAAGACCTCCTACTAGAAGGAGAAATCAGAGATCACCTACTGTAACCCCAGTTGCTGACCCAGAGAATATCATTAAAGATGAAAAATGAAAATAGAGATCAGTTGAAGCCACGTCTCAGTCAGTGAAGAAGGTACATAAAAATTACATTCCAAAGAAAAAGGTACCCTCATCTACTTTAGAATCAAAATAAGTTTTAGTTTCGAAAGATCCTATTGAAAAATCTCAAGTTGAAACTGCTTCCCTAGAAAATAAAGTAGACCTAGGCTCAGCTGAAATATTTTCTCATAAGATAAGTACTATTCCTATCAAAGAAGAAAAAATAGAGTTTTTAAGTGTCAAAAAGGAGTCAAGATTTTGTGCTGACGAAAGGGGAGTTGGAACAAGTATTGGCAATTGCACATTTTATTGAAAAGGATGTTTTTACTGAACAAGATTTTAAAACCATTCTAAATTTCCCTCATGATCATCCTAAGTATTGGTATTTTATTAACCCTCAAAAAGATTACTTTCATTTGTCTTGAAATCCAACTATTGGGTCATCCTCTTCTCATCCATTAGAAGGGAATGTTGTTGAAGGCCTCACTTTCAACTTATCTGACTTTTTAGCTCAAAAAAATAAAGTTGAAGTTAAGTCATCCCCTCAAGAGACAAAATCTGAATCTGACTCTTTTGTAGAAGGTGAAACCAAGACCTCTTATGTTCATCTCTTTTAAAATCCACTCTTTTTAGTACCAAAAATTGAAGAATCAACCGAATAATTCCAATTTTTTGCTGTCCCAAACCAGATTCAAATTCCACAAATTATAATTCCTAGTTCCCAAAAAAGTACATCAATGAGTCATCAATTATTTGTAAATCAACACGCCATGTCTCAGCCTACCCTTACAAGGATGCAACCAATAGTGGTTGCAAGATATGCACCACTTTATCTTCCTCAACCTTTGCATCCTCTTCCTCAAGGGGGTTATCTGAAATGTCTTCAAAAATACATAGGGGAGGGTGAAGGAGTTTCCAATGAAAACAAGCTGGTTTCTTTGTATAGTTATGCTGATAGACGGAACATTGAACACGAATATTTCTGGTCAAGACTCTTCGTTCAGATCTTGGATGGAGAAGCATGTAAATAGTTTAGAAGTCTGGCACCAAACTCAATAACAAGAATAGATGAACTAGAGGAAGTGTTTTGAAACAATGGCCTGATAGGAAAGAATATGTGTATTACCTTACAAAGTTTGGAACTCTAAAGAAGAAGACAGATGAGTCATTGACTGATTTTACAAAGAGGTTTAATAAAATTTATCAAAAAGATCTTGAAGAAATTAAGCCTCCTGAAACCACATCTATGATAACTTTTTTCAATGCTCTAGATTCTAAGTTTTCTTTATGGTTGAGGGCTGAGAAAGCACAAACATTGATGGATATGCAAGAGGCTGCAATTGGAGTGCACTGTAATCTCATGGCTTCAAATAAATTGAAAATGGAAGAGGAGAAAGCAGCAAAGGACAAAAATAATACGAAGGAAGAAAAAAATTCTTCCTCCAAAACTTTTATAGCAGAACAAAAGATTGTTGAAATGTTCAATTTGATCAAATATCTTTCCTCTAAGATGAAAAAATTGGAGTTAGAGAATAAACGAGCTGCTAGAACCAATTAAAATGAAGCCAATAGAAATCAAACTCCCTTTAGAAGACCTTTTCAGCCTCAAAAAATCCTACATTGCACAAGAAGGAATGTTGATGATCAAAATGTTTAGCGTCCTTGGCATAATTTTGTTGAAGAATAGCAACAAGAATACGAGGAAGAAAATGAACATATAAACCTTGTAGGAAAGACATCACAATCAACTTGTTTGACTTTGCAAGAATATGAAGATCAATCAAGGATATATCTATTTTCATATGATGAGAATTGTCAAATTCATGCACAAAATGATAAAAAATAGCAAGAAATGAAAAACAGAAACTATCCTCTGAGGTCCAAAGGTCCTGTTCAACAACCTCAACAAAAATCAGGTTTTGACAAACAAGCTGCTAAACAAAAGGCCAAAATCAATGATGTCCCTCCACCTCATAATTCTGCTCTAATCATCAAAATTTCTGCAGAAAATAAAGAATTATCTTCTCTTTATTTCAGTTTTAAATGAGAACTAAATAAAATTAAGATTCATGTCCCACTTCTGGAATTGTTGAAAAATCCAACATAGAAAGAGTCTTTTAAAAGTATGTTACAGCCACCTCTCGCTCCTGATTCAGTAATATTGAGGATGAACATCCTACTATTTACTTAGGCTGCCATGTCTAAGACCAAAATGATGAAAATTCACCACCTTTATATCTTTCACTCAATATACATGACAAATTGTTGCATAATTGTCTATTAGATTCTAGGGCTTCTCACAATATAATGCAAAGGAAATGGTTGGATGAATTAGGATTAGATATTGCCAAGCAATACCATGACCTATACACCTTTGATTCCAAAAACGTCAAGTGTTTAGGAGTGATTAAGGACTTGGTTGTTTCTCTTACCCATATTCCTATGAAAGGCTTAGTGATAGACATAGTAGTTGTAGACATACCTTCTAGATTTGGGATGTGGCTTTCCAGATCTTGGTCTAAAAAATTGGGAGGCACCCTATAGATGGATATGTCATATGCCACAATCCTATTGTTTGGAGGTGAATTCAGGAGGTTGTATAGGGAAACCCAATTGGCCTATATCATTAGTGATCATCATAATCCCTCAAATCGTCCTATATATGCTAAGGAGAAGGTATTGGGGTTGTCCATATTACACCTTGATGCTCATGATAACAATTTCCATCCTAAAATCAGTGAAAAGCAACATTTCCAAGTTACAAATGAGCAACATTTAGAGGGAGGATAGATTTGGAAATTGTACTTTGATGGAGCCTCATCAAGAGAAGGATTGGGAGCTGGTGTAGTTATCATTTCTCCCACTCAGAAAATGGTGACTATATCATATAAACTGTAATTTACTACCACTAATAACACTTTCGAATATCAAGTGCTTGTTTTGGGTATTAAGGAAGCGAAAGGTTTGGGAGCTGAGAAGTTATTTGATTTTGGTGATTCAGAATTGGTGATAAAGCATGTGAGAAACAATTATCAAGTGAAAATTTCCAAACTAAAGAATTATAGGAATTAAATGTGGGACTTGATTGAGAGTTATTTTTTAGCATGTAACGTAAATTTTGTCACTGGAGAGGAAAATCAAATGGCTGATTCACTAGCTATTGCTGCTAGTAATTTTAAAGTTCCTATTGATGTCAAGGTAACATATGATGTTCAAATAAAAAATAGGCCTTCAATTCCTGATAATATCAAATACTAGCAAGTATTTGAAGATGACAAGGAAATTCAGAAATTTTTGGAGTGCGTTGAAGAGTTTGCAGACATTCAAATTGATGATGAGGAGGACATTGTTGAAAATCAAAACAACAAGTCTTTCAAGAAAATCATGGCTAGGAAAGACATTATTGACCTAAAATTAACTAGAATCCTAAAGGCCTAGCTCCTTTATAGAGATTTTTTGATAATAATAATGTCTTTTTAAAGTTGGATGATCTGGATTTATGCAGGAATGCAACAAAATACAGAAATAACCATAAACATAGAGATGCAGCGGAAATAAGGCTTCATTTCATTAATATCAAATAACAGAAATATGCTTACAAGCATGATGGAAATGAAATAGGTAGAGTGCTAGTATCAATCTCTGAGAAGAGATGTGGTAGCTACAGACCTCTAAATTGTGTTACAGTGAGGCTCGAGGGCCTATTTATTATGGAGAAACAATGGAGAACTTTAAATGTCCAAAAAACTAACCCTAGGAGATGAAGCACCAAAAATATGGGCCTCGCTTGGTAAATTGGTGTTTCAACTTCCCGGGGACGTAAATTCAACATACTATCTCTGATTGATGCACATGATACATCATTGGAAAGATTTATCCAAGGACTAAAAATGTCACCACGAATATCGATTATGGAATAGAATCATATTTGCTACACAAATGATGCCCAAAAAATGTGGTTTAGGGCCTCAAAACGGCTCTGGAAGTTCAGGACTCGAAAAACCACTAAAAATAGTAAGTTGTGCCAAAACTGAAAACCTGAAAGAGATAATGGTAGGTCTCCAAGTGGAATAGGCGGGTGACTGCCAATATTCACCTAGATCACCAGAAAATAAAACTGATGGGGAGAGTACAAATGACTGCAATATTTGGACAGAAGATCAACTTCAATTAGTTAAAGTTTCTAGATTTCTTTCTCTATAAAATAGAACAAAATAGATGAAGTTGTTGAACCAATATGCATAAATTTTTGCATGGTCCTACAATGAGTTGAATAACTATGATAGAGGTATAATAAAGCACAAAATTCCTCTGAAATTATATGCATAGCTTGTAGCACAAAAAAAAGGCATATCAATCCCATGGTGCTCCCTTTCATTGAAAAAAAATCAGAAAATCATGGGAAGGAAAAATAAATTTTCTTTTAAAATTTTCTAGTTGGGTAGCTAATATTATCCCGGTTTGGAAAAAGAATGGCGAAATAAGAATTTGTGTTGATTTTTTCAATTTGAACTGGTGTTCATTGAAGGATAAATATCCATTACCCAAGATGGATTATATTTTGCATAAAGTTGTAGGCTCCAAAATATTGTCAATGATTGATGGATTTTTAGGGTACAATCAGATTTTAGTTGATAGAGAAGACAGAGAAAAGACAACATTCACTACACTGTGGACAACATTCATGTAAAACAAAATGCCATTTGGTCAAATGAATGCAGGTCCAACATTTCAAAGGGAAATGGATATTTCCTTTGGAGGAGAAAAAGGCAGATTTGTAGTCATTTACTTGGATGACATTACAGTCTATTCAAAATTTGATGAAGATCATTTGAAACATTTGAAACAAGTTTTTGACATAAGTAGAAAAATTGGTTTGTCCTTGAACCTAAAGAAGTCTTTCTTTTTTGTTAAAGAAGGAAAATTATTGGGACGTATCGTGACAAAAAGTGGTATCTGTATTGATCCAGGGGGAGTTGAGGCTATTCATAAGCTTGGTTTGCCAAGGAATAAAAAATAATTTTCTCAGGCGTTTTGTCCCAAATTTTGCAGAGATGATCAAACAAATAAATGGCTTGCTGAATAAAGATGCAGAATTCAAGTGGTGAGTTGAAGCAAAAAAATATTTTTCAGCAATCAAGTATGCCTTGATTGAAGCTCCAGTTATAATTAGTCCTGATTTTGAAAAATATTTTCCAATTTTTTCTTATGCTTCAAAAGAGAAAATAGTAGTTTTTTTGTTACAAAATAACAAAGAAGGTTTAGAACAACCTATTTCATTTTTGAGTGGTGCTTCAAGAGATGTTGAATTAAAGTATAGCTTGACTGAAAAACAAGCATATGCACTAGTTAAGGCTTTAAAGTCTTTTCTAGTTTATGTGTTACATTAACAAATTGTGGCTTTTGTGCCAAATATCACTATCAAAGATGTATTGCTATAGGCAGACACAAATGGTAGGAGGGGAAGATGGTTAACCAAGATTCTGGAATTTGATATTGAGACGAGACCTACTAAATTAATAAAAGGACAAGGCTTGGCTCGTTTGATGGCTGAATCTAATTGCAAGGCTCTAGATCTAAATACGGATGTAGCTGAGGAAAAATATGGAGAAGGTATATCTAATTATCTTGAGATATTTCATTCAAATTGGTATAAGGATATAATATACTTCATATTAAATTTCAGCTATTCCCATGAAATGGAGAAGTAAAAATGGAGAGCTTTCAAGTTGAAAGATGTTAAATATTGCATTTTAGAATACCATATTTACTAGAAAGACCTTTTGGGAGTCTTATTAAGATGTGTAGATGAAGGTGAGTCACGAAAAATTATGTCGTAGATACATGCAGGGGTGTGTGGCAGACATTTGTATTGGAAATCCACTGCAAAAAAAATCTTAAGTGTTGGCTATTATTGACCAACTCTTTTATCCGAAATTTTTGTCAAAGTCAAGACTTGTGTTGAATATCAAAAGTTTGCTAGTAAAATGAAGCTACTTCCATTGTGTCTTATGCCTATTCTAGCAGATGTTCCTTTCCAATAGTGGGGATTAGACTTCATCAATGAAATTCATCCACCCTCATTAGCACAACATAAATGGATTCTTATAGCTACAGACTATTTTACTAAGTGGATTGAAGCTTTTCCAAACAAGAATGCCACTGATATAGTAATAATCAAATTTATTTTGGAAAACATTCTGTCTAGATTTGGTTGTCCTTAGAAATTACTAACTGATAATGCAATGTCTTTTAAGTCTAATAAGATGAATAGCTTCTGTTAGAAATATGGTATTGAATTAAATCATTCTACAGCTTATTACCCTCAAGGTAATGGGTTAGCTGAGTCATCCAATAAAATCTTGGTGAGAATCATTAAGAATATTTTTCCTGAAAATAAGAGAATTTGGGACACTCAACTAGTTCATGCTCTTTGGGAAGACATGGTAAGTGGAAAAAGATCAATTGCGATGTCTCCTTTTCAACTTGTCTATGATATTAATGTTGTAATTCCTTTGTAATTATCTCTTCCTATTATGAAGTTTATGAAAGATGAAATTGATGATGAAAATCCAATTCAAAGGAGAATGTTGCAGCTGATAGAAGCTCATCAAATCAGAGAATAACTAAGGGAAAAAGTACAGAAATATCAAACTAAAGTCAAATCTATTTTTGACAAAATGGAAAATCAACAATTGTTTCAAGAAAATGATTTGGTTCTACGTTGGGATTTCATGAGGGAAGACCATGGAAAGCATGGAAAGTTCAAAAATTTATTGGTTGGGTCATTAGAAGTGCTAAAGTTTTGGAAAACAATACATTTATGCTCAAGAATCTAGATGATGATCAACTAATTCAAGGTCCAATTAATGGTAATTTTGTTAACAAGTTATTTGTTTGATAAGTTAGTTAGTCATTCCATTGTAAATATCCATAGTGATGTGTCAATAAAAATCCATGCCCAATGATACTTGTGTCTGTAAATATGGTCAGTATTGAGTCCATTCAATCAAAGGTTAGTCCTAGTCATAATTTTAGAAGTCTTCTGATTCTTGAATTTTTTAAGGCACTGAGTCTATACTTCTTGAAGCCTTACAAGGAGGACTTCATACCTAATAGGAGCCACTGTTAGCGCTATAAATGTTAATAGTCTCACTATCATTGTATCATTGTTTTCAAAATTTTCTTGTCCCCTAGCCTATGTCAAAGTTTGAGTCATTTTCAATAAAATCCAAAAAGAGTCTCATAACCAAAAATATTTCTGAGTTTTATAGGTGGTATTGTGTCTTATGTTCGTAAAAGGATTTAAAACAACTTAGGTTAGTGTCGAAGGTCATTTTTCATTTTTGTAATAAAATTATAACTAATCTTTCCGGGGCAATAACTACCACTGTTTAAGTTTCATTGGTAGCACAGTGACAAAAAAGGGCAGCTATTTATCCAAATTGAAGGTTACATTGGTGACACGGAGAAAAGAGCAGCTATTTCTTTAGGAACCTCTTTTCAATGATGACACAGAGAAAAGGGCATTTATTTCTCTGAAGTTTGGTTATATTGAAATACAGAGATAAAGGTAGCTATTTCTTAAGCATAAAGAGCTGCAAGGAATATTTTCATGGAAAATATCATTCCTCTTTGAAGTTGATTGAAGATATCTTATGTTATAACATGATTATTCTTTTTAACAGAGTAATTATTTTTTAATTAGGAGATTTATTATAGGTGAATGTTTATATTATTAATTCATCTATCCTATAGCTACCCTACCACAACTGAAGTGGAATTTAAGGGATGACTTGACGCTCATATTTGAATGATTTCAAATTGTGCCACTAAACCATACCGTAGCTAAAGGAGTAGATTGATAGGGTTAGGTTCATTATTCTCATGATCAAGGTTCTCTGTGGAGATTACAGCTAACAAATTCACATCCTCTAGCAACAAGCTTATCATTACAGGGCAGAAAATGAGGGCTGCGTGTAGGGTTCTACCTCACGTTTTAACAGCTATGCATTCAGAGGGAGCTTAGCTGTTGAGAAAAATGGGAAAATGTGGAAATTTCAACCGGTCTAATCTGGTAAACACTAGTTTTGTTGATGCTAGAGAAAAGTCCCAATTTAAGACAGTAGGCTTGTATAAGTTTTTGCAAAACGTTTCTAGAGAAAATGTAGCTTTAGCATATACCTTTACCGAGAGCTTTGATGGAGAGAAATTCAAGCTTGGGAGCAAGACTTTCAAAGTCTCTGAAGCCATAATAGCTAGAGCTACTCAAACCTCGACCACTAGAGAATGTTGGTTCAAGAAGAAAATGCTACAAAGAGAAGTAAGTCCCTTCCTCAAACCTGAGCATGTGAATGCCAAATGAACTCCAACTGTGCATATTTATTGTTTTACAGAAGAATGGAAACATGTAATCACCAGTGTGAAACACTAAATTACCTATTAAGGTAGATTCTCCTCTGTCCTCCAATACCAAATGAGATTTCTTGCTCATATTTCAGGTGACAAAACTATGAATTTTCCCTACTTCATGTACATATATTTGCTTAAAATGTCCTTGAAGTTGCAGAAAATCCCTATATATTCCCTGCATAACCTATATCATAGGGGCTTAATCAAAATGTTGATTTTATACCACCTTAAAAATAAAAAGGCTATCTGGGATAAATTCTTGATAGAGGAGGGGTTTGGTAGTATGAACTCTAGGAGGAGGGTAGGGTGGCCCAAGAAGCAAAATGATCATGAAAAAATTAGCACAATTCCTATGCCATACAAGTCACATCTAGTTTGGTCTATCCCATCAACTAGTAGGCAAACTAGAAGCTCAGCTAGGAGGGTTAGAATTGAACCAGTCACTCGAATACACATGGTCCTACCAACAGAGAAATTTTTTGAGAGGAAATATCAAAAGGAACCTGAGACTTTAGTAGCATTCATTAGAGAATACTCCATGAGATTCAAGAAAGGGAAAAAATTTAAGCCTACATGTGAGGAAAGAAGAGCTTCTTCCTCAAGATATTGATGCATAACAAGGTTGATCCTAGGAGAGAAAAATTCAAAGGAAGCTAGCCCTAAAACACTAGTCCAAGTGCTAGTTCAAGTGCCAGTTCAAGTAAAAGTTAAAGTGTTTATTCTAGTTCAACACTCCATCCGAGTAATTTCAGAAGAGCAAGAAGAAAATAGGGAACCAACACTAGCTCAGTTTTTTTCTTCCCTCAAGGAACCCAAGACACCCAATACACCTACAAGGATAAAGGGTAAGAATTTCATTCACTCTTATTCATCCTTCGAAGAAGATACCATTGATGAAGATTTCTTACAGATAGAA
Source organism: Pinus albicaulis (assembly GCA_034641835.2). Taxonomy (NCBI): domain Eukaryota; kingdom Viridiplantae; phylum Streptophyta; class Pinopsida; order Pinales; family Pinaceae; genus Pinus; species Pinus albicaulis. Next base: position 39,511,076 of record CM076580.1, on the reverse strand, counting down.
TATGAAGAAGGCCAGTCTAGTATTATGGTGTAGAAGAAAAGAAGGGTTTCCTATATTCCTAACCCATGTCTTAAGAGGCCACACACTAGGCCTAAAAAAAACTTGGACTGAATAGGGAACTGATTACTAATCCTAGAATAAGAGATGAAATCATCAATGTTGATGAAAGCCGAGAAGAGGAAACCAGGAAGGCCAGAGCTCAGAAAAAAAAGAATATAGGAAAAAGAACTAGAAGGCTCACTAAGGCAGAGTCTCTCAAGATATTTTCTTAAATACATGATTTTATCTAAACCTTCTAGGGGAGGCTCACACATTTTTGGCCTGATAAAAAAATGCATATATTTGCAGAATTTTTAGTTATAGCTACCTAATTTTGAAAAGGGGAGCTATTATTTCCTGAGTTTTTGTATGAAGGAAGTGGAGACAGTTTATATTAAAGTCTCGAGGGGCGATACTGAGGAGTAGTTACATGCATGCATTATCAATAGGAAAGGTTGCTACCAGGTGTCATTTTTGGGGAAACAACCACATGTCATCTTTAGCTAATGTTCGCACTTTTTGTGGAAGTGGTTGTACCAGAAAGAGGAGCAGTCCTCTAGCAGATTTCCACATCATTTCAGCCACTTCTAATTTCAAGCCATCATGATGTTTACTTTATTTATATTGCAATTATGTTGCACCACATTGTATTAAAGTTTAGGATAAACCTCATATTTTTTATGGGTATGTAATAAATTTTCTAGAACAGATTCACACTTTTTGTGGAGATGTTAGCATAATATCTCTTGTATATATATGATGAAACTAAATGGAGAAAAGGTTGGTGGTTTTTTAATCTTTTTCACATATGATCAGTGTAATTTTTTTTGTGAATGATATTGAATAATACTTTTGAGGACTTATTACCTATTTGATATGTGTATTGTGAATCTTTCTATGTGTTTCCACACCTCACTCTCTTCAGTTGCAGTTTGTGATTTCAGATATTTTTTTATGTTTATATGAGTCTCTGGATGTGTTTATGTATCTTATCAACTTTTATCAGTCTTACTCAGCGAGATTTCTTGATGAGATATATATAATGATAGTTTAAAGAGCATTCCTTATGACAATGATTTTTCAGGATATTCAATAATATTATTGTAAGTATTTATATAACCTTCTCTTGTTGATATATTATAAAAAAGGTTTCATGTGTTCTCTTTCACCAAATCAATGGCTTTCCACCTTGTAGACCCAATGTCCCTTCTACTATTTCATACTTTATTTTTTCCATAAGCTACAAACTTACCTTTTTGTACCATATCAAGACTCAATACCCTCATTAGTGTGACAGTGAACTTGACTGAAATCCCTTTTCAGTGATTGAGAGCTTAAACCAACTACCATCATATAATCTGTTAGTGTCAGCCTTTGCAGCCTTCCTTCAGTGATCAAACATGCTCTTACAAAGTGATTTTAAGATGTCAAGGTCAAATTTTTCCATTTCAGTGAGGCTTCAAGCAAAATTTCGTCACTAGGCATTAGGTCTAGGGTTTTCTTTTACTCCCGTCAAAGTTGTTCAAATGTCGGTCGATGTCACCATTAAGCTAAGTGTACAATCATTCAGAGGGTTTTCATCATCATGTCAGGTTCCAAAGAGTCATTTTAGACCTTGTTCATGCTTCAGTTGTGCCTAGGTAAGGTCCATTTCCCTCTCCTAGGGTTTTTGAGGTAATTTCTCTTGGATGGTCAAATCATTAGAAAAACTTGTATCCTAATGTTCATACACCTTCCCTTATCCTTAATGTACCTTATTAAACACTTCCCATCATTGATATCCCCCAAATTCCTCATTTTTGCACAAACCCTAGTTTCTTGCTACAACTTGGCAATTTTCTAGGCTAGGCTTGTGTTTTTCCCTTTTGGACCCCTTCCCCTCACTCAATATATGAAATTAAACTTTCCCCTGCTTCCTAAAATCCCTCCCTACTTCCCAAATTTTCTCAAGAATTTAGAAGCCCCTTATCAGCTTCATTTCGCTTCATTTCGACAAATCCCTTGTTCCACACAACGGGATAGGTTTCACTCAAATGATGTTTCTGAGAAATAAAAGATGCATTTGGGAAACATGAGAGAGGTTTTTTTCCACAACAGGCCAAGGAATAAAAAAATTCTTCACTTTTTACACATGTGTCATGGTGTTAGAGAAATGTCAAAAATACATTCGCCTTAGGAGAATTGATGCACCTCCGAAGTGACCTTGGAAAAATCAATATTTCTCCTGGCTTGGTTGGCCAATTTACTTCTTTGGTGAGTCATATGATAACTAGACACATATAGATTTCCAATGGGCTATCATGATCTCAATTTGGAGTTGCGGAAGACCTTCAAAAGTTGACTGCAACAGCACTCTGCCTTGAGGCAACCTCATTATGCTCATTTTGACCAGTTTTGGGAGATTTGATTTTTGACAAGGAAAATGAACTCAAAATTGAAAAATTCTGGTTGGGTTGGAAATTATACTCAATAATATTTCCAACGAGCTATACCACGCCCCATTTGGATACCAGGAAGGCCTCCAAAAGCCTCCTGCAAAAAGGCACTATGCATTGGGTTTGTGGCGTGGCGCATAGAGCTGCAAGCCCAATTTCACCATAAACTTCTCCAAAATTTGCAAAGATGCTCAAATATGTGGTGTGCAAGTAAGTGAAGAGTCTTTCTCAGAATTTATTTTGGTTTAGTGTGCGAAAGCTCATCATTCAGCTCAAAAATTAGAGGAAAGAAGCAAAACAGAGTTTCAAAGTGAAGTGTCAAGGTTTGCAACATGATAAATTGATTTTTGAAATCAAGAGTAAAATCCTTGGCATACATATCATTTTTGTGTTCCAAGAGTTAATTTTCATATTAAATACATCAAAGAGCCAAAGTGAAAATGTGGAGGAGCAACGCAATCAAGTTGAAGGAAAACTGTGTGTGAATTTAGGTGCCCGGCGCGTTGGCTGTGTGGCGCGACGCACTGGGCGCGCACGGCGCATAGAGCCATTTTCCGCAGTGTAAAATTACATAAGCGTGGTGCACATGGCCCGTGCAGCGCGTTGGGCTGGTGCGCAGTGCACAGGGCTGAAACACCTAATTTTTGCCTCTGCTCCATAAAAGCTCAAAATTGACTCAATCTTCTGTGTTTCAAGTAATTGTGTGAGTAAATGCTATTAGCCAGTGTTTGGGATTGTTTGGAAAGATAATATGAGAATTTGAATGTCAAGTTATAAACCCTATTCACTTGTTAGAAATTTCTCCCTTAGGGTTTGAGTTTGAGTGTTGAAGTTTGATTTTGGTGCCAAAAGCACATTTCCCCACCCATGGATCTTTTCCTCTTCACTGTCACAATATCATCAACACCCCTCCCCTATTCCCCTCTATCCCAAAATCACTTATATCCCTTGTTCAAATTTTCCTTATCCCCAAACCCTACTATTCCTTATTACTTTCCCTTCCCTATATCACTTATAAAATTCCCAAAATCCCAAATTCTCCAAGCAGTCAAGTGATTGTCCACATTATAAACTTCACTTGATTGAACCTTATCCTTTCCCATCACTGTAGTTTTATCATAATTCCCAATCCTCTATTCCCCAAGCGACTCATACCATTTAAATACTATTTCCATATCATTTTCAAATATTCCTAAATTCCTAAATCCCCATACAATCAAGTGACTATTAGCACACATTAATTTCACTTGATAAACCCCACTTTTCCCACTGTTCGCTATTCCTCACTGTCCCTCATTTCCCTTTGGAACATTTGGCATTGAAAACAAAACATAAATTCCTCATTTTCAAACCAAACATATACTTGACATATACCTTACAAACACCATGGAGACGAACATTGACACGTCATATGATCGAGACAATGATTCAACCACTGAAACTGCATGCACCAGGAGGGCACTGAAGCCTCACAAAACGCATGATCCACTCCAAATATTTGCCGAAACTTCTTTAGCTGAGAATGGTACTTGATGAGGTACCTTCACTCCAAATTTCAGCAAATTTGGAGAAAATTTTTCCATTTTTGAAATTTTGGTCGCAAAACAAATTTTTCCGCCAGACGCGTCGCGCCACTTGGCGCGCGCTTATGATTGGGACATATTCTGGAGGAAAAATTGATATTTTTGGATTTTTTATGATAAATTATGCATGCTCAAGAATGGATGAGAGATTTCATCAAGTTCTGGTTGGTTTAAAGGGTCAAAAACACCTTGAAAATGACCTTTCTGCCACCTTTGCACACACAGGAACTAGTCTTGGGAGATTGAGTTTTTGGAGGGGGAAATTACATCTAAATCCATAAATTCCACTTGGGTTGGATATTAGACAGATAGGGCTTTCCAACGAGCTATCATGAGTACAATTTTGACTTCGAGAAGTGCCTAAACAACAGGCTCAAAGTGGCAAGACGCATTGAGTTTTTGGGCGCGGTGCATAGAGAAATTTGGCCTCATTTTGACTCTTTAGCTCAGAAATTCGCCCAGTTTTGACTAGTTTTACTTTTTTATGTAACTACTAATCTATATTGATGTAATTTGATGATTATGATGTAAGTTTGGCTCTTATTTACTTTTTCTAGAGGATTCATTCACTAAAAAGTGAAAATTAAATGAATGAATCAGTTTCCTTCCATATAGAGGCAAGTTGTTTGATTGCCTAGATTTCAGTTCCTAGTTTAGAATTGGTTGAAACAGCTCCTAGAAGGATGAGCTTGACCCCTAGAGGCATGGGAAGGGGTTAGGATGGTCTATATCATGTATTTTCTGAGACATTTTCAGGGTTGGACTCTTGGCAGTAGTTTGGCACCTCATTGTATATTCATTTCAGCATTTTTGGCAAAGGAAAGACCAGAGTTTTGCAGCACTTGTTGGGATCCTTGTGGCTCTGAGTTTTGATGTTGTTTTTCTCCATGTATCTATAAGTTTAATTAATGTTATATGTATGCCATTTCCCTTCTCTTTTCTTCTGAAATAAACAAATGAGTAACTAAGGTAGAATTCATTAGTTTGTTGGTGCTCTGCCTTAAAATTTTGTTTGGTTTTATATGTTTTCCTCCGTTTGAAGAGGATACTTGCACCTTCTTTCTCTCTTCAGCTCCTTAGAATTTTTTTCTGTCCATTCATTGAATCTAAGACATCAAAGCCATTGCCTTCCCTACCCCAACTCGAAACTTTGCAAGAAATTGGCCTCATCCCCAAGCCCAAATTTTTCTTTCCCTTTTTTCCGACAAAAAACTACAAAATCATTTCAAACTCCTTGATTTATATACTAGACTAAAATTAGCATTCATTTTAGTCATCTCAAACCCTATTGATACATTTTTCCTGAGATTGACCTGGAGAGAGCCCTCTCCTGTTCTGGTAGGGCTAGCTACCAGACTGAGCATGGTATGATGTTACCCTGAACTCTGCCTTCCCTCAGCCTGAGGTGGATATAGGAAATAACATAGTGGCAACCATACTGGGGAAGAAAATGGTTTTCTTGTTGGTGTTATTTGTTTCATAAGCTACAGACGGATCCTGAAGTTATGCTAGGAATCCTTCGAAACGCTCTTGCTTTGCATTAGAAAAAGTAGATAAACGCTGCTTCAGTCAATCTCCAGTCTAGCTTGTAAACATAACATCTAGCTTATAAACTGCCCCAGTACATGTATCAAGTTCAAATCTAATGGTTGATGGTGGACAAAGATCAGACATAATAAGGCTGAAAATCATTCACCTGGTGACTCCAAGTCATGTAGAGACTCCACTGGAGGAGTTACTCTTTCTCTAAGAAAATGGACGGATCTTACACTAAGTTCAGGTACCCAAAGTGGAATGGTATTCAAGATCTAGTCTGATTTCTTGCAAATTACTTCTTTGATGTTCTTGAAGCTGTCCTAAAAGTTTTTTAGAATTTGTTGAATGATAAAGGTGATCAAAATTTTCACTCGACCTGTTCAAAAAGTGTAAATACTGAGTTTCCCTTTGATCCTGGCCTCCTTACTTTTCCCACATCTTATGATTACTCTCTTCAGAGTGATGAGCCTAAAGAAAAAAAAAATTGAACCCGTAGCTCTTGTATATACTCCTACACCTTGTATAGTTCCTGATAGGTATAAACCTCTTGTTTACCTTCTGTTCTTCATGCTTTCCCTAAAAATTATGACCTATATCTACCAAGATTTGACGGTGAATGTAACAACGTCAATGCTGAGCAACATGTGCAGAATGTTGAGACTTTTCTAGACCTTTTTGAAGTTGATGAAGAGGATGTCAGTATTAGGCTTTCTTCTCTTTCTTTGCAACGAAAATTCAAGAGTTGGTTCAAAGCCTGGCCTGATGCAAGCATCTCAGATTTCCAGCAGTTTTTCAAAGTTTTCCTCGACAGGTGGGTGATCGAACAGAATCCTTTCCTTATTATAGAAGAGTATAACCAGCTGAAAAGACTGCCAGGGGAGAAATTACAACAATTTTCTACCAGATTTAACCAAGTATATTTTTCGATGCCAGCTGATATAAGACATTCTCCTAGATCTACTCTCTTTCATTACCCAGGTGCTTTTGATCTGGAAATGGAGTTTTAGTTGACAGAAAAGAATATTGTGACACTTCAAGAGATACAAAATAGTGCAGTAATTGTAGAGGCTCATTTGCAGATCTGAAGGGCAAGGTTGAAGGAAGAAGAGATGAAAAATGTAGATATGGAGAAATTGACATCTCTAGAGGTAAAGCTTGACATGTTGGTAAGTGCAGTAGAAGAGATGATGCAAAATAACACCACAAAGAATGAGTATAATGTTCAAACCATGGCTTGTTGATTGAAGAAGAACAAGTTGCTGATCCAAAAAATTTTGTTTCTTATCCCAGTTCTCATAGTGATTGCTTTATAGATCATCTTGAAAAAGAGAGAGTTGTTGATATGACATGTATGCTTGATGATGTGTTTTATACTGATGATTTTCCTAAGTTTGATCGGTATGATGATGATTATGTTCTCGAAACAGAAGCTAATCTTGCAGACAAATCAACAGCTAGTTTGTGGAAGGAGAAAGTTCACTTTCAGCGGCTCGAGTGCAGTGATCAACCGATGCATATCAGCTATGACAATGACGAGGAAAGTGAAATAAATTTTGAAGTAAGTGAAGGATATTTGCCTTTTTTTTTTACTTGTTTCAGTTCATCAGAGACAATTTCCATGCAATCAGAAATCAACTTTCAACAAGTCTTGATTTGGACCATCCTGAGGGTAATGAAAAATTTGCTCAAGATTTCTCATGTTCAGATTTGCAACCCCCAAATGCCATTGATTGTCAAGTTGCAGATGAAGACTTGGAAATTGGCACATATGATCAAATGCTACAAGGTGACTCCGTTCCATTTTGTTTTGAATCATTCCAGTTGTTGAAGGGTAAATTTCATAGTAAATTTTCGAATGAGCAGCCTATAAGAAATCGATAATCTCTCAGTGTTAATGTTGAGGATGAGACAGATAGTGAAATTCTTGAGCAAGTTGTTAATGAGAAATCTGAGATCATTTTGGATACAAAACCCTCCCTAGCTCCATATTTGTAGCCACTAAACAGAATTGAAGGTCAGATTGTGGATGAAAGCGTGGAAGCCGAAATACATGATTTAATGATGCCAGATAATTCTGTACCCTTTTTTTCCGAAGCATTTCAGTTTATAAAGAAGAATCTTCGTAATATCTCTAAAGGAAAAGATGAACAGTCAATAGGATGTCATACAGTTTCAATGGATACATTGCAGCAGTCTTCTCAAGTTTTTGATGATCATATTGCTCGTGTGTTGGATGATGTTTGCTGTAATAGTTCTTCCCCATTAGCTAACCATGTGCCAAGAAACAATGTTGATAATAATCTTATTCAAAAGTCACCTTCATTGTCTTGTTTAACAGATTTTTCATTACAAAGCCTATATGAAGATTTGCAGTCATATGAGGAGATTGATAAAGGAGACTTTTGTTCTGTTTGGAATCGACAACAGAGTTTGGTTATGCACGAAATTCAGGATCCTTTTGATAGCTTGCTATTGTCACCAAAGAAAGACAGCACAAATGTGAGGAAAATCTTAATATCCAGCTATGAAGATTACTTGGACCAGAGTAGTAATGTGTTAATGGAAATCAATAGCTATTTTTATGAAGATCCTTTCGCAGTATTCTTGAAGTCATCCAGTCAATTCATGCTTTACAAGTTTATCAGTAGTCAACTTGATTCCAAGTTTCCATGGGAGTTTCCTTTCGATTCTTCTCTTTTCCTACGCATCAGAAAGCATTTGGGAAGAAATCAAATAGCAGCCAGGATGCTTACATGGTTGCATTGGTTGTTTCATTTCACTTGATCAGGTGATGAATGGAATTTGTATTGAATAAGCTTCATATTGAGCATATTTCTAGTTTGTCAGTTGTGTTTAAGTATTGAGTCAGTTTTTAGTTGAGTGAGAGTCAATTTGTGTCGTCAAGTCATTATTTTTTAGTCATGCATTTCAGTTTGAGTTTTTGATTCCATTGCCTAATGGATGAAGGCACTGTCTGCTTTCCAAAGATTTGTAGATCTTGGCACCTCCAAGAAGCTACCATCCCCATTGGAGCCAATGTTAGTGTTAGCCTTTGCAGCCTTCCTTCAGTGATCAACATGCTCTTACAAAGTTATTTTAAGATGTCAATGTGAAATTTTGTCATTTTAGTGAGTCTTCAAGCAAAATTTGGTCACTAGGCATTAGGTCTAGGGTTTGCTTTTACTCCCGTCAAAGTTGTTCAAATGTCGGTCCATGTCACCATTCAGCTAAGTGTACCATCATTCAGAGGGTTTTCATCATCATGTCAGGTTCCAAAGAGTCATTTTACACCTTGTTCAGTTGTGCCTAGGTAAGGTCCATTTCCCTCTCCTAGGGTTTTGGAGGTAATTTCTCTTGGATGGTAAAATCATTAGAAAAAATTGTATCCTGATGTTCATACACCTTCCCCTATCCTTAATGTACCTTATTAAACACTTCCCATCATTGAGATCCCCCAAATTCCTCATTTTTGCACAAACCCTAGTTTCTTGCTACAACTTGGCAATTTTCTAGGCTAGGCCTGTGTTTTTCCCTTTTGGACCCCTTCCCCTCACTCAATCTCTGAAATTCCACTTTCTCCTACTTCCTAACATCCCTCCCTACTTCCAAAAATTTTCTCAAGAATTTATAAGCCCCTTATCCCCTACATTTCACTTCATTTTGACAAATCCCTTGTTCCACACATCTAGATAGGTTTCACTCAAATGATGTTTCTGAGCAATAAAAAATGAATTTGGGAAAAATAAGTGAGTGTTTTTTCCAAAACAGGCCAAGGAAGAAAAACCTCCTTCATTTTTTACACAGGTGTCATGGTTTTAGAGAAATTTCAACAATACATTCGCCTGAGGAGAATTGATGCACCTCTGAAGTGACCTTGGGAAAATCAAGCTTTCTCCTAGCTTGGGTTGCCAAATGACTTATTTGATGAGTAAAATGATAACTAGACATAGAGATATTTCCAATTAGCTATCATGAGCTCAATTTGGAGTTGAGGAAGACCTTCACAAGTTGACTGCAATAGCACTCTGCCTTGAGGCGGCCTCATTCTACTCATTTTGACCAGTTTTGGGAGATTTGATGTTTGGCAAGGAGAATGAAATAAAATTTGAAACATTCTGGTTGGGTTCGAAAGTAGACTCAATAATATTTCCAACGCGCTATCCTGCGCCCCATTTTGACATCGGCAAGGCCTCCGAACGCCTCCTGCAAAAAAGTGCTACGCGTTGGGTTTGTGGCGCGGTGCATAGAGCTGCAAGCCCAATTTCACCATAAAATTCTCCAAAATTTGCAAAGATGCTGAAATATGTGGTGTGAAAGAAATTGAAGAGTCTTTATCAGAATTTATTATGGTTTAGTGTCTGAAAGCTCATCATTCAGCTCAAAAATCAGAGGAAAGAAGCAAAACAAAGTTTCAAAGTGAAGTGTCAAAGTTTGCAAGATGACAAATTGGTTTTTGAAATCAAGAGTTAAATCCTTGGAATATATATCATTTTTGTGTTCCAAGAGTTCATTTTCATATTAAATACATCAAAGATCCAAAGTGAAAATGTGGAGGAGCAACGCAATAAAGTTGAAGGAAAACTGTGTGTGAATTTATGTGTGAAGTGCGTTGGCTATATGGCGCGACACATTGGGCGCGTGCGGCGCATAGAGCCATTTTCCGCAGTGTAAAATTACACAGGCTCGGTGCACATGGCCCACGCGGCATGTTGGGCTGGTGCGCGGTGCACATGGCTGAAACACCTAATTTTTGCCTCTGCTCCATAAAAACTCAAAATTGACTCAATCTTTTGTGTTTCAAGTAAGTGTGTGAGTTTTTGAAATGCTATTAGCTAGTGTTTGGGATCGTTTGGAAAGGTAATATGAGAATTTGAATGTCAAGTTATAAACCCTATTCACTTGTTATAAATTTCTTCCTGAAGGTTTGAGTTTGTGTGTTGAAGTTTGATTTTGGTGCCAAAACCACATTTCCCCACCTATGGATCTTTTCCTCCTCACTGTCACAATATCATCAACACCCCTCCCCTATTCCCCTCTGCCCCAAAATCAATTATATCCCTTGTTCCCATTTTCCTTATGCCCAAACCCTAATATTCCTTATTACTTTCCCTTCCCTATATCACTTATAAAATTCCCAAAATCCCAAATTCTCCAAGCAGTCAAGTGATTGTCCACATTGTAAACTTCACTTGATTGAAACTTATCCTTTCCCATCACTGTATTTTCATCATCATTCCCAATCCTCTATTCCCCAAGCCACTCATACCATTTAAATACTATTTCCATATCATTTTCAAATATTCCTAAATCCCCATACAGTCAAGTGACTATTAGCACACATTAATTTCACTTGATAAACCCCACTTTTCCCACTGTTCCCTATTCCTCACTGTCCCTCATTTCCCTTTGGAGCATTTGGAATTGAAAAAAAACACAAATTCATCATTTTCAAACCAAACATATACTTTACATATCCCTTGCAAACACCATGGAGACGAACACTGACACATCATATGACCGAGACAATGATTCAACCACTAAAATTGCATGCACCAGGAGGGCACTGAAGCATCACAAAAAGCATGATCCACTCCAAATATTGGCCGAAACTTATTTCGCTAAGCATGGTACTTGATGAGGGACATTCACTCCAAATTTCAGCAAATTTGGAGAAAATTTTGTCATTTTTGAAATTTTGGTCGCAAAACAGATTTTTTCGCCCGACGCGTTGCGCCACTTGGCGTGCGCTTATGATTGGGACATCTTCTAGAGGAAAAATTCATATTTTTGGATTTTTTATGATAAATTATGCATTCTCAGGAGTGACTGAGAGATTTCATCAAGTTCTGGTTGGTTTAAAGGGTCAAAAACACCTTGAAAATGGCCTTTCTGCCACCTTTTGCACACACAGGAACCAGTCTTGGGAGATTGAAGTTTTTGAGGGGCAAATGACATCCAAATCCAGAAATTCCACTTGGGTTGGATAGTAGATAGATAGGGCTTTCAAACGAGCTATCATTAGCTCAATTTTGAAGTGCCTCAAAAATGGGCTCAAAGTGGTGCGACGCATTGAGTTTTTGGGCGCGACACATAGAGAAATTTGGCCTCATTTTGACTCTTCAGCTCAGAAATTCGCCCAGTTTTGACTAGTTTTACTTTTTGATGTAACTATTGATATATATTGATGTAATTTGATGATTATGATGTAATTTTGGCTCTTATTTACTTTTTCTAGAGGATTCATTCACTAAAAAGTGAAAATTAAATGAATGAATCAGTTTCCTTCCATATAGAGGCAAGTTGTTTGATTGCTTAGATTTCAGTTCCTAGTTTAGAATTAGTTGAAACAGCTCCTAGAAGGATTTGATCGACCCCTAGAGGCATGAGAAGGGGTTAGGATGATCTATATCATGTATTTTCTGAGACATTTTCAGTGTTGGACTCTTGGCAATAGTTTGGCACCTCATTGTATATTCATTTCAGCATTTTTCGCAAAGGAAAGACCAGGGTTTTGCAGCACTTGTTGGGATCCTTGTGGCTCTGAGTTTTGATGATGTTTTTCTCCATGTATCTATAAGTTTAATTAATGTTATATGTATGCCATTTCCCTTCTCTTTTCTTCTAAAATAAACAAATGAGTAACTAAGGTATAATTCATTAGTTTGCTGGTGCTCTGCCTTAAAATTTTGTTTGGTTTTATTTGTTTTCCTCCGATTGAAGAGGATCCTTGCACGTTATTTCCCTCTTCATCTCCTTAGCAGTTTGTTATGTCCATTCATTTAATCTAAGACATCAAAGCCATTGCCTTCCCTGCCCCAACTCGAAAGTCTGCAAGAAATTGGCCTCATCCCCAAGCCCAAATTTGTCTTTCCCTTTCTTCCGACAAAAAACCTACAAAATCATTTCAAACTCCTTGATTTATATACCTAGCCTAAAATTAGCATTTATTTCAGTCATCTCAAGCCCTATTGATACATTTTTCCTGAGATTGACCTGGAGAGAGCCCTCTCCTATTCTGGTAGGGCTAGCTACTAGACTGAGCGTGGTATGATGTTACCTTGAACTCTGCCTTCCTTCAGCATAAGGTGGATATAGGCAATAACATAATCAAAATCATTAAATTGACCTAGATCTTAGGTTGTGACTATTCAAGAACTTGAAGCAGTCCAAGTGATGATTCCAACGCTAACACCCTACACTTCAACATCCAAGTGACCCATTGCCAGGTCTTTGCCTACACTTGCATTGCCCATTTGACCCACTGTGAGGTCTTTATTTTTACTTGCATTGGGAATCAACATCGTTTTCCTTTTTCTTCACCTTTCTGAGTAAGACCGACAATGGTGTGTCATTTTCTTCATCTAAGTAGCCTTTATTGATGACTATGTGGGCTGCAGCCATATCAAGGAGCGAAAGTTTGTTATCAAACAGTGAATTAGGCAGTGAATCGTCCAATTGTATCAGGGAGGTTGACTGAATGTGACCCTTATTTGAGGAGGCACTCCTCTTCTTGGCCTAACTCTAGGTTGTTTTCTTTAATATGGACGGGGTTTCAATTGTGGGTCTCTTCTCCTCTGCCTACACTAAATTTTCTCTGCTCTTCATCTTTGTAGGGTGCGGTGTTAAGGTTTCATTCTTCCCTTTGTTTCTTACACTCTTGTTAATTGACGACTTCACTATGCCTCATTCCTGAAATTCCTTCAAAAATCCTTCTTAGGTCATATCCATGACTTCCAACTCCTTTTTAAATGAAATTCTAATAAAACCATGATTGTATAATTTACATGAAAATTGGCCCTCTTACATTTACTAACACCTTTTGACATTTTCTCTAAGCTTCTTCACAAAAAATAGGGGAAGTTGATAAGCTTTCCTGACTCGAAATGTAGCTACAACTAAATATGGTACAAAAATGTCAATGAATAACAACCTTCACAGTTGAGGAATCTCTATAATATGTACAGCAAGTCATTCCATTTTCCTAGCATGGCACTAGGCTACAACCCTTTCTTCCAATCCCCCCTTTTTTTTTATCAAACATGAACTGGCACCACAAATTCTTCTCAAGCTTCTCCTTTTTAAACCACTTCTCTCCTACTGTTGTTATTCATGTACCCTATGATATGGACTCCTACGTAACTTAAAATTCTAGCAATCCCACCTTGGCTTGACTCCCATCAAAATTCCGAGCAAATTCTAGTGCTACAGTCGAGTCAAACCAATTGAATTTTAGTAGAAAGGGGAGGAAATAAGATTCCTCCAATATTTCAAGATTTTTCCTGTACTCGACTGTTTTCTCTACCTCTTTTATGGACCAAGGTTCGATCCTCACAAGATCCATCATCCATTTAAATTTACTCAACTTATGTCTAAAATTTAGAAGGACCACATGGTAAGAATCCAGAGGCTTTATCAAAAATATTTTGTGATATTCAAGATATCCCTCCACTGCTATATCGGTCACCCTTTAATGCTCATGCTACATCACTCAAATCACAACCTTGGGATGGATGCGATATGGATTGGCTCAAGTAGAAGTAGCATTGATTATTGGTGAAGGGCAGTGGTTATGGTGGTGTTTTAATACAACATTCATGCGAGGTATGGTATGAGGTTAGGTCATGATTAATAGGTGATAATATTTTTTCAAAAAGGTAAGTATTGGATTCCGGGTAAATCATACACATCCCATAATCACTTCATGATTTCACACAAGGTGCACATGGTACTTATAAAAATAATATTTCATAACCTAAATATATTTTTACTTTAAATAATTATCTCCTACTTTAGTAAATCATAAAACAAGGTTTAACCATAATACAAATTATTGAATGCCATAATCTAAAGGTGGTGCAATCATTCTGCCTACACAATACTTTCATAAAACAAAAATAGGGTTTCTAGTTATGTGTTATTGCACCAGGTTTTCCTCCACTATATCAAACATTTTTTACTGAAGACCATTGTTCCTGCACCAGAACATGTTTTTTTGTTGTTGGGAGTGCTCAACAGTGCATATTCCTTCACTAAAAATTTATACACTTGAACGATCTTGCACTGGACATTCATGCACTAAAAATTCTTGTACTGAACATTCCTGCGCTGAACATACTTTTACTGAACATTCCTGCAGTGAACCCATATTCCTGCACCAGGGATATTTGTAGCATATATGAAGAGAGAACACAAAAAAAAAGTTCTAATAAAATATAATTCATAGGCTCGATTTGAAAGATTTGTTGAATATCCTAAGGAGGTTTTATTCACAAGTATTTGATAATAATGTATGTCTTTCGATATGACATGTGAGTTAACATCAGATCCTGAAATATGATCCATGAGGGAGGAAAGAAGTGGGAAAAGGGTAAATTTTCAGAATGGGAAGGAAATTACGACAGGGAGTTCAAGAGTGAAACCACAGAGAGGGACATATCGAAAAAGGGATTTGGAAAACATTTCAGGGGAAAAAGAGGGAAAACTGAAATCGGATAGAGAAAGTTTCCTTTGAATAAAGGGGCAGTAATTAATGGGATAAAAAGTAGAAAAATAGAGGGAAAATTACGAAATGGGAATAGAAGAAGGGCATAATTTTACCTCAAAAATCTATTTGAATAGTGTTGAATCCAAAATAATGCAGCAAGAATTGAGCGTTGTTTTTGTAAAATTTTTCGTGTAAGTTGTCCCACTTAAAACATGCTTCTTTGTGCTGATAGTTAGCACAAGAAAAATTCCCATTTTATTGAAATTTGATATTCCTGCCAGCATGTTGGTTTTCAAGTTGATCCTTTTGCAATTATGTCAGTAAACTGATTTTCACGATCATAAGAAAAAAAAAATTATTTTTATTTTTATTTTTATTTTTTTTCCATTTTTTTTAATATTTTTTTCTTTTTAATTTTAGGAAAAGAAAGAATCAGATTTGCAATAGGTTGGAACAACCACCCACCATCTCTTCTTCTGATTTCTGTTGCACTTGCTACATAAAATCTTCCCTTGTGAGGAGCTGAAAATATACCTTAAATATATGTCCATTCACAACGAACATTGAATCTCACCCATTAATAGTTTTGATTTCTACCGCTCCATTCTCAAAAAATTTAATCACTTCATGAGGTCCCATCCAACGTGTGTGGAATTTCCCTTTGAAATGTTTAAATATGGAATCATAAAGGAGTACCCAATCACCTAGCTGGAATTTATTTTTATTGATCGACTTGTCATGCCACTTCTTGCGTTGTTTTTGAACTAATATATTCAACTGAACAACATCCCTTCTAAACTCATCTAACTCACTCAACTAAAGTAGACATTGTCTTTGTGCTTTTGAGAGATCTAAACCCAACTAAATTTTAGTCCTAAAGGTCTTACTCTAAAACTCTATAGACAAAAGGACTTGTTTCACTTATACCAGCTCATATGGTGTGTGTCTTGTGTTGTTCCTCCAAGTGTTTCAATATTCCCATAAGGCTTCTGACAATATGCTAGCCCAATATTTCCTATGCATGTTGATTTTTTTGGTGAGCATGGACTCGATTACCTTATTTTTGGATTCTACCGAGCCATTTGCTTGTGGGTGATACATTGTACATTTCTTGTGTTGAGTTTTGTATTGCTCCATCACACCTTGTACCAGATTAGAAATAAACTGCGGCCCATTGTCAAAAACAATCTCTCTAGGTACACCAAATCTAGTAAATATCTCAGTAACTAAAAAGTATACAACAACTTTTTCAGTAGAAAAAGAAATAGCTTTAGCTTCTACACATTTTGTAACAAAATTTGTACAAACCAATATATCATTTTTATATAAAGATGTTGGATTGGTGGGTCCTACAAAATAAATAGCCCATTTTTGAAAGGGCTCAATCATAACCTGAGAACATAAATGCATTTCATTGGTTTGATTTTTTCGGCACATTAACTGACATCTATCACATCTCTTGACATATTGTTTGGCATCCTTAAATAAGGAAGGCCAAAAATATCTAGCTCGTAGAATCTTGTATGAAGTTCTCTTATTAGCAAAATGGCCTCCGCAAGGTTCATATTGAACAAATTTCAAGATTTCAAACTCTTCTTCCTCTCTTACACATCTATGGATAATAAGATCTGGTCAGGTGTAAAAGAGGTCTCCTTTAACCCAAGAATATGCAACACGTTTCTGTATGATATTCCAATTTTCACGAGAAGAAAAGTGAGGTGGTGTTTCTACGGTGACTAAATAATTGGCTATGTTAGAAAACCACAGGGATTTTGTTGACACACCAAAAATATGTTCTCCAGGGAAATCATCATCAATGGGAATTAATTCACCATGATTATTTAATCTAGAAATATAATCAGCTACAACATTAGATTTTCTTGGTCTATTAACAATAGTAACATTAAATTCCTAAAGCAAAAGAAACCATTGAGTCAATATACCACTAGTCAATGTTTTATTCATCAAATATCATATTGCAGAATGATCATTATCCAGAAAGGCTTCATATCATGTTATGTAGTGTCTGAATTTATTAATAGCAAAAATCACAGCCAAAAACTCTTTCTCAATCACAGTATAATTCAGTTCAACGGCTGACAAGTTTTTATTGATGAAGTAGATAGCATAGGATTGTTCGTTCTTTTCTTGTCCTAAAGATGTGCCAGTGGAAGCATCTAAGGCATCAAAGGAAATATGAAATGGAAGGGTCTAGTCAGGCCCTATCAAAATTGGTGCATGTACTAATTTTTCCTTTAATGTATCAAAGGATTGTTGGCAAGCTATGGACCAAGAAATTTCACTATCCTTAGAAAATAATAGAGAAAGTGGGGTAGTTACCCTAGAACATTTCTGAATGAATCTCCTGTAGTATCCCACATGTCCTATGATTCCTCTCACTTTCCTTTGTGTTTTGGGTGGACGAAGACACAAAATAGCTTCTAAATTAGCTGGGTCAACCTGGATATCTTTGTCAGAAATAAGGTGGCCAATAACTAATCCTGATTTTCATATTAATCTACTCTTTTTTTCACTCAAGGCAAGATGAGATTCTTCACAATAAGAAAGAATTCTTTTTAGATTTTTAAGGGCTGCATGAAATGAATCACCAAATACCGAAAAGTCATCCATATAGATCTCCACACACTCAAGGTCAGTAGAAATAGCCATGATTTCCCTTTGAAATGTGACTGGGGAATTACATAGCCCAAAGGGAAGCACTTGGTGTGAAAATGTCCCCAATGGGCATGTAAATTTAGTCTTATCTTGATCCTTGGGTGCTATCTATATCCGGTTATAACCAATAAATCCATCTAAAAAAGAAAATTACTTTTTACCGGCAAGGGTATCAGGCACCTGATCGATGAAAGGAAGGGGAAAGTAAACCTTGAGATTGGATTTTTTCAATTCTTTGTAATCAATGAAAATTCTCCATCTCCAATCTTTCTCGGGACTAATACCAGTGGAGATACCCACTGTCTATCAGACATAGGATAAATAAAATCAACATCTAAGAGTTATTTTAAATCTTCCTTCACAACTTCTCTTAGAGCTCAGTTCATGTGCTTCTGGGGTTGTTGGACAGGTTGGGCTCCGTCTTCAATATAAATTTGATGAGTAAAAGTTTCAGGAGGGATGCCATTCATGTCTTCATATCCCCATGAAAAGGCATTAAGATGGTTTTGCAACAACTTTACAAGCTTCTCTTATTGGGATGCATCGATTTCTAAGCTAATATGTAAATATTTGCCTCGACTGATCTCAAAAATACTAGTTTCAAGTTTGAATGTAAAAAGAGGTGTTGCTAGAGACCGTGGTGGGGAAGGTTAGGAATCAAGAATTTCTTGAAAATCCAGTCTAAATATTTGACATAATGACTCAAAAATTGGCATGGTATATATGTTATTCAAGAAGTCTCATATCTCACCCTTCTGAGTTGACTTAGTATAATGATGTATCATTTAAAATGACTGAGTCTCCTTGTAACTACTATAATCTAGCCATAAGGTATCTCAAAGATCCTGGATAGACCTAGTAGGTGGATATAATGTGACTTTCTTCCTAGAATCTCCATTGGAAGGCATCCAATGTAAGCATCGACCGTAGCAAGCCAAGGTCATCCCAAAATCAAGGGATGTCCTCCAACATGATTCTTTGGCTGAAGCACATTGAAGTCTATAGAATATTTCCAAGAATCTATGGAAACGACTACATTGTCCAACACTCCCCTCGGCTTGATTTTAAATCTGTTTTCCAATTCTAGCATAGTAGGAGTAGGATGAATGTGGACAAACCCAAGTTGATCTATGGCTTGCATGGTCATAACTTTGATGGCTACACCTAGGTCTATAAGCACATTGGAGAAAAGGACATCACCTATTTGAACAGAGACAACGTGGTTTCCAAGGTCTGTATATTTTTTCATTTGCACGCACCTTGTCATTAACTCTACTACTCTTCCAACCAATTTGAATGGTTTGAGGTTCTATTATTTTCCTTCCTAACTTCTTGACACAAAGTTCCCTATTTATTTTTGTATATATGGGGATCTCTTAGATAGGTTGGAGCAAAGGGAAATTTAGGAAAATGTTCCTAAGCTTAGAAGCAAGACTAGGTTTAGGAAGAAGGTCATTCCTCTCTACAACTAGCCTCTCTAGATATGGAGGTTGATTTTAAGAGGACGAAAAAGGCTCTAAAGGTACAAGGATTCACTGAATGGTGACATATCTCCCATAATAATAAGGATTTTCCTCATCACTTTTCTCTTCGATAATCATCATAGGCTTCTTTTTTCATTTTCTCGATGTTAGTACCTTCCCCGATCTCGGTTAGAGGTCATTGAACCCAACCAACATGGATTGATAAGTGGGTGAAATAAGTGGATAAATATAATTGATCATGTGTATTGGTTTATTATTGGTATTTGGTATGGGTTGAGGAGGCAGTTGAGGAGGTCTCAATGGTGGAGGAAAAGGTAATGGCGGCATCGGTTGAATTAGATGGGGCAATTATGGTTTTGACATTGGGTAAGGTGCATATGTAGGTGGATATGATTTCATAGGTGCATGATAGGAATGATGTTAATGGTTTGGCCCTCCCCACCCTTGTTTCCAAGATTGGGAGGGTTGTCCATAATAAAATTGGTTCCCATGCTTCCACGATTGAGAGTGATTAGTGTTATGATAGGAATATGGTTGTGCATTATAACCAAAATAATGGGGAGGAAGTTCAGGAGCCATACCTACACCTACATGAGGTGAAATTTTCCATGTTACCATATCATGCAATGATGCAGGTTCAGACTACCCTCCCTCGAATAATGAATTCAATCCAGGGATGGAAGGGAATTTTTTGGTGGCATGGTTCTTGACACAAGTCACACATTTATAAGTTCCTTTAAAATAATTAGGACATTCTCTTAAATAATTATTTTTCCTACACTTTGGACAAAACATAAACAACAAATCTTATTCTTATACAAGTTCTTGTTCAAATTTTAAAGAGTCGATTTTCTTGCTAACAATATTCATTATTTCCATTTTCATATTATCAATTTTTTCTCGAACCAAAAATCATAACATCCATAGATACATATTTGTTATTTCTACTTCGACTTCCTTTACCAGATCCAGATTGATTCCTTGAGAATTTCCTGCATAAGTCACAAATCTGATCAAAAGGTTTATGAGCAATATACCCTCTCCTAACAGGTTTAAGTTATTCCTAGCATCATTAGTAATCCCACGTAAGAACAAGGTTATAATAGTACTTAGATCAAATTTGGGCTTTGAACTTTGGAGGATATACAAAAATATTTCCAGATAATCTTCCAAGGTCAAATCATCATCTTGCACAATGTTGAAGATTTTATCCTGAATCTCTCTAATTTTACAATATTCCTGATATTTCAATAAAAAAAATCTCTTCATTTCCTCCCAAGAAGCTACAATGTTTCCTCCTAATCCCATGAACCATCATAGTATTGAATCCTTGAGAGTTGTAGGAAAGAACTTTAACTTCTGATAAATTGAGGAATAATCATAACTTCTAAATAATATGTCAAATTTGAATAAGAAAAAATCTTGGTCCTTGTGTACCTTACTATAGAAACGAGGAAGAGACTTTGGAGGAATATTCTTCATTTACACAACTATGTCTGGATCCACAATTGAAAATATGAAGGTGGAATGTTCTTCAATTACCTGGTTTTCTCCACTTCCCTCAGCATGGTCTTCATGATTAGCCATTCATGTACCTCCAAATGAACCACTGTCAAAAATCCAAGAAGGTAAACTATGAGTTAATTCTCTTTGGAGTATAATAGTATCCTTCTTTCCCTCTGTTGGTTGTATCACACATGAAATATTGTGACTAGAGTCCAAGTGGATGGTTCCTGCATGATGAGTCTCTATTAGTTTCGAATTTCTGCCTACAGGAGAAGGCACAATATGAGAAAAAGTTTCAGATTTATCAGTGTTTCCTCGACCCCTATTGGGGTTCAGAAACCTACCCCTTTTAGGAATTCATCTCAAATAAATGACAAAAAAAAAATCAATAAATGTTAAGAGAGAGACTTGGCTTAGTTGATAACACCCTCCTTGCAAAGGCAAAGTGTTACTTTTTTTTATCTGTGTTGTTGAATTGTTGTTGTCTTTAGCATCATGTAGTCACTAGTTTCTATAGAGCTATAAAAACTTGGTTGTGTGTAGCACTTTGAGTAATGATTACTGATGGTGCTACAATGGATAGGTAGAGAGGTAAAAAGGCATGCATTTTCTATCCTTAGACAGTTGCCAAGATTAGAAAATTCATGTTTTATGAATTTATTTTAAGTAGAAATTTTTGTCCTTAGACAAAGGTGATTATAGATCTCTTCAACAGTTAAGAACTTTGACACAAGGCATGTCAGAGCGTGGTGCTATTGATTAAGTGGAAAACCATTGCCCTCATACATAATAGAATAAAATCATGTACATGATAGAATCCACTCCCAAAATACTACAATCAGTGTGTTGGATGCATCCTCTTCTGTAGCATATGTTCCAAGGATGGATCCTAGCAGTTGCCACTAGCTGAGGCGGACACTACAAGATCCAAAATTGAATCTTATCTGGGCATCCATGTGACTAGCCATAATAATATCTCCAACTTTTGGTATATGTATTGGAACCTTGTAGGTTTTAACCCTGAATAGAAATGATCTACACATGAATATTATAATAGAAAATAAACAATAGCAAGAGCATAAAACATACAATAGATAATCACAAATATTTTCCCCCGGATCCCAAATCGGGATGACCAGCTTGATTTTTCATTATATTCCTTTTAGTGTTGCAACACATATATATACATGCTAAAGCATACATGAACCCTAATCCATTAACCCTGGATTATAACATAACCGTAGTTCCCTTGACCAGATCTACAAAAATACCAGGGGCCAAAAAACCATTGTACCCCAAAACCATGTGCAAAACCATGCACAAAACCATGGGCGCGGACTACCCACCTGAAATTAAGGATGAAAAACTTTCGTCGAGGCGCTGCCCTGGACCCTGAAAGGGGGGGCTACCACCCCCCCAAGATCCCCCTGTTGTGCCCAGTGAAAAGGGGGGGATATCACCCCCACTCTTACCCCCCCGTGCATGCTTAGTCATGGAAAGAATATAATACATACCCAACATTCTCCCACTTGTTGTTTTCTCTCTGTACGGGGCCACAGGAGAGCTTATTCATTGGCCCATTTCTTCAACAACCATTGTTTCTCTACACCAAGAGAAATTTTGAGTGCTCACAGACCTCGTCAATGCATCTGCAACATTCTTCAAAGTGTCCAACTTTACCATCAACACCCTTTTAGCCTCAACCATATCTCTAACAAAGTGATATTGAACATCAATGCGGTTTTTCTTTGAATGACAAGTAGGGTTCTTAGCCAAGAAAATTTCACTTTGGCTATCACAGTCTATCCTTATAGCTTGTTGTACTAACCCCATACTTGAACAAAATCTCTAGAACCAAATTGCCTCCTTGCTTGCATGAGTGGCTGCTATGTATTCTGCCTCTATAGTTGAAAAAGCCACTACAGACTGTCTTTTACTCATCCAACTGACTGTGCCTCCAAATAGGCTAAACACATAGCCATGTGTAGATCTTCTTTGGTCCAGATCTCTAGCCCAATCTATATAAAAAAAACCACAAATGTCCAACATTCTTTCCAATCCTGGTCTTCCCTGGTAGCAGAAGCCATAATCACTAGTGTCATGTAAATATCTAAAAACCCGCTTCACTGTTGTCCAATGATCCTTCCTCGGGTTTGATATAAACCTGCTCAATACTCCCAATGCATGTGAAATGTCTGGTCTAGTAAATATCATTGCATACATCAGGCTACCCACTGCACTTACATATGGAACACGGGACATATTCTCCTCTTCTTCTTGTGTCTTGGGACACTATTCAACAGACAACTTTACACCTACAGGAATAGGAACATTCACCGATTTACTATCCTGCATATTGAACCTCTGCAATATAGTCTTGACATACTTCCTTTGGTTTAACTAGAGCTTCCTCTTTACTCGATCTCTCTTAATTTCCATGCCAAAAATATAGTTTGCAGCACCAAGATCCTTCATGTTGAATTTGGAGAACAGTTGGGTCTTTGAATCTTGGATAATTTCTTTGTCATTTCCAATCAATAACATATCATCCACATACAAGACCAAATAAATAACAGGGTCACCAATTAATTTAAAATAAACACAGTGATCCTCCTTGCTCCTAGTGAAGCCAAGTCCCCGTATATAGGTATCAAATTTCTGATACCACATCCTTGGTGACTGTTTTAACCCATACAGAGACTTCTTCAACCTACATACCAGTTCTTTCTTACCCTTCACCATAAATCCTTTAGGTTGCTTCATGTAGATCTCCTCTTCTAGATCCTTGTGAAGAAATGTTGTCTTCACATCCATCTGTTCTATCTCAAAATCAAATGTAGCAGCAGCAGATAAAATTAATCTAATAGAAGTAGCTTTGGCAACATGAGGAAAAATATCACCAAAATCAATTCCCAGCAACTGGGAATAACCTTTTGCAACCAACTGAGCTTTGTATATCTCCACCTTTCCTTCTACATTCATCTTCTTCTTAAACACCCATTTTCTCTCGAAGGGATTCCTTCCAGCCGACAACTCCACCAGATCCCATGCCTCATTTTTGTGCAAGGATGCCATTTCAGCAACCATGGCCTCCTTCTAGAGTTTTCCATCCTCTAAATCTATTGCCTCCCTGACAGTTCTGGGATCATCATCAGTTATAGTTAAGGAAAAATTTGAACAGAAAGTAGATGGACTATACCTTTCTAGTTGTCTTCTTTCCTGAGCTAATCTTCTCACAGCTGGAGTTTGTGGCTCTTCCGCTTCTGAGTCTTCTTCTATTGTAGAGTCTGATTCATCCTCTTTTAGCTCAAACTCTATCTTCTCAGGTTCCTTTTGGTATGAATTCATGTTTAACAACATCTTTCACCTCTCTAAACACCACATCGTGGCTATACACAACCTTCCTTGTTTCTGGGTTCCAAAGCTTGTAACCCTTTAAACCATCCTTCTACCCAATAAAGATGCACCTTTCATATTTATTATCCAACTTAGTCCTTTTATGCTTTGGAACATGTACATATGCATCACATCCAAATACCATTAGATGTGAAAGAAAGGGTTTCTTACCAGTCCATACCTCATGTGGAGTCTTATCCTCCAACAATGATGAAGGTGATCTGTTAACCAGATAGCATGCACTCTCCACTGACTTTGCCCAAAATTCTTGTCCTAACCTAGTACCACTGAGCATGCTTCTTGCCTTTTCCATCAGTGTTCTATTCATTCTTTCCACAACTCGATTTTTTTGAGGTGTGTATGGAGTAGTATTTTGTCATGCTATACCACACTTCTTACAAAACTCTTCAAATTCCTTCTTGCAGAACTCCCCTCCATTATCTATCCTCAACACCTTTATCTTCTTCTTTGTCTGGTTTTCCACCAGAGCCTTAAATTATTTAAATATGTCAAAAGCTTCAGATTTCTTCCTCAAGAAATATATCCAGGTATTCCTTGAGAATTTATCTATCAATGAAACATAGTACACAAACTTTCCCAGTGAAGGAACTAACACAGGTCCAAACACATCACTGTGCACAAGTTCTAATATCTTGTTCGCCCTCTTAGCACCAGAAGGAAAACTCACCCGATTCTTCTTCCCATATACACAATGCTCACAGAAATCAAAATCCAGAGAGAAATTAGGCATACCTTCTACCATACCATTTCTATGCAGTATTCGAAGGCCCTTCTCTCCAATATGTCCAAGCCTTTGATGCCATAGCATGGTCTTTTCTCCAGAGACAACTAGGCTTTCCGCTCCACTTTTAGGAACCATAGAACTATTACACCCATCAATAACAGTGCTACCTTGTAGCCTATACAGAGTTCTAGTCTAAACTCCGCACATTAATACCAGTGCTCCCCGAACCATCTTGCAGGCATATTTCTTGAACACTATTTTTACACCTACATCATCCATCTTGCTTATAGAAATCAGATTTCTGGCCAATGCAGGAATATGCAGAACACCAGGAAGTGTTATAATCCTTCCACCTTGCACCTTCAGCTTGAACTTTCCACGTCCGACGATTCTGGCCTTCCTGTCATCCCCTAGGAAGACATCACCACCATCATATTTCTCATAATCGTAGAACCACTCCCTATGGAGAATGAAGTGAAAGGATGCACCTGAGTCAATCAACCATGACTCATGATCTACATGTGTATTTGAAGAAGAAGCCAAATACACATCCCCACCTTCATCCGGGGTGGTTTTTTTCTCTGCAGAAGGAGCATCATCAGATCCCTTTCCTTTCTCAGGAGCTTTAGATTTGCAGTCCTTTTTGTAGTACCCTTCCTTTCCGCATTTCTAGCACACCTTTGCAAACATTCCAGAAGATTTAGATCTCCCTCTAGATTTAGATCTCCCACTCGAAACCTTATTCTTGTTTCTATTTTGGAACCTTCCTCGTACAGATAAGGCATCTCCTTTATAACCCTCCATATTTCTCTGTCTCATTTCCTCCAACAGCAAGGCTGAGACAATGTCATCAAAAGTCAAGGTAGTTGTATTGATACATATTGCAATAACTAGACTGTCCCACGAATCTGGTAGAGAACACAGCAAACTGATGCACTTATCTTCATCTGAGATTTTAATATCAACAGACAAAAGATGACTTACCACAATATTGAAGGCATTCATATGCTCTATCACCGAGTCTCCATCCTTCATCCTCGGGTTATACATCTTTTTCCGTAGGAACAACTTATTTACCAGAGACTTAGATTGGTACAAAGTCCCAAGTTTTTCCCACAAATTCTTCGTTGTAGCTTCCCCAGATACATTCAATAATACTGAATCTGAGACACACAATTGTATTGTGCTCTTAGCCTTTTGATCCAGTTTCTTCTAGTCTTCATATGACATTGCCATTGGTTTAGTACTTGGATCTACTGTGATCCACTAATCTTTATCCACCAGCAAATCCTCCATCTTGAGCTTTCACAACTAAAAACTCTTACCATTAAATTTCTCGATCTCTATCTTTTCATCGCTCGCCATCTTCTTTCACCGCAAGAATCGTCACGGATCTTACCCAGTTTAAGAGTCTGCCCAGGCTCGAGAAAAAACCTCGGCAATTAAAGGTGTCCCCTTGAAGCCGAAACAGCTCTGATACCAAATGTCAGTTTTAACCCTGAACAGAAATTATCTACACACGAATCTTATAACATAAAATAAACAATAGTGAGAGCATAAAACATAAAACAAATAAACATAGATATTTTCCCTTGGATCCCAAATTGGGATGACCAGCTTGATTTTTCATTATATTCCTTTTAGTGTTACAACACATATATATACATGCCGAAGCATACATGAAACCTAATGTCTGTTCAACCTGGATGAAGAGACATAACTATAGTTCCCTTTGTAAGATCAAAAATACTTGGGGCCAAAAAACCATCGTACCCCAAAACCATGTGCAAAACCATACCAAAACCATGGAGCGCGGGACCACCCACCGAAATTAAGGACAAAATTTTCCGGTTGCTGCGGACAGGCGAGAGACCCCCCTTCCACCCCACTGCTGGCCCCCACAGTATGTTGGGCTCTCAGCCCTCTTGCTTCCCCACATTGTAATAGTGGAAATAATATAACACATACCCAACAACCATAACACATACCCAACAAACCTAATATATGGATCAGTTGAATATGGTGTTGGGAAAAAGTCCATGGTAAACCTATGTGACAACATGCTTGAATAGCTTGGCTAAGTGATCATCAAGAGTATGAATATTGTGTTCGAAGAGTTCTTCTTGGGCCCTTTCTTGTTTTTTCTTTTGTTGGTATTTTAATTTCCTTTCAGATGGCTTGATATGGGAATAAGTAGCAACCGGGGGGAGGGGGAATGCAGCTTGGATCAAGGGTCAAATAGGTACTTTAGAGAGAATTGAGGTGTGGGAGAATATGGAATCAAGGTCCAAGTCAGACCTAAGGAGAAGTGATAGGAAAATATGGTATACTATAAGTTTTTAGAATAATAGATGAGAGGGGTGCTCAAATAAATGCCTTCTATGTGATATAAAGAGTTCTTAATCCATGTAAAATTAAAATGGCCATGTGGAATTGAAATTAATGGATATATTTTTTCATGGAGCATGAGTCATATGAAAAAAAAATAGGTAGAAACATATGCCCTACTCTAAGGTCTGTCATTGGTACACCAATGAGGCATATGAAAGTTACTGGTGTTTGGGGATTCTACGCTTATCATGAGGCATATGATTCATGATACAACTCCAAAGGAAAATAAGTTGGCTCAGGTTAATTTTGAATTATAACTAAGATTTGAATCATTGAAATTGTTCCATACCTCTGTGCAAAAAATGAACAGGA